>PVJA010020302.1:0-37190 GCA_004027025.1 Myocastor coypus | reverse complement strand
TCTTCTTCTTCTTCTTCTTCTTCTTCTTCTTCTCCTCCTCCTCCTCCTCCTCTTCCTCCTCCTCCTCCTCTAATTCATGTGTGTTTTGCTCTTCTTGACTGTTGCTCTCACCAGGATTTATTGTACTATGCTCTATAGAAATAGTAGAACTGTGATCCTTTCATCACATTAAGTCTCAGGGAGATTCCCCGTGATAATTTATTTATTTATTTATTTATTTGGTATACAGTGTCTCACTACATAACTTTGACTCATAGTGATTGTCCTGTCTCAGCCTCACTAGCACTAGGATTACAAGTGTACAACACCACACTGGGGTTTCAGTGGCCAGCACAGCATTCCTGGGTTTCCAGGGCCTGCACAGCATGTGGTATTGAGGATTGAACCTGGGTCGTTGTGCTTACCAGGCAGGCACTTATACCACTGAGCTATCACTTCATGCCCATATACACATTATCAGCAGAACCTTTTTATATGGCCTTTATTATCATATGGTCAGTTTCTTCCATATCTACAATGTTAGAGCTTTATCATTCATGTCTTCCACATTTTCACATATATGCTTGACATTACTTGAGATGACTATATTTTGTTTCCATCTGTGAATGTTGACATGATATTAGGTGATCTATCATAACATCGTGAGGATGGTGCCACCTTAGTTTTCCCCAGTAGGGACACCTGTCATTGTCTAAGACATTCTACAGTGGTTTAGAGAGTAATTCTGCCTCTTTCTGCCAGGGAATGAAGCCAGGAGGTTGTGATCACCCAGGGTACACTCAGGGCTGAATCAACTGAATTATCTCAGCAATCAACCTCGGTCAAAGCAACCAGGAAGTGCAACATCTGAGGACAGAACTGTGTGCTGCATGGTGGAGGGTGCATAGCATAGGCTGGGTTCTTCCTCTGGGCCAGTTCAGTGCTGGTATTATCTCAAGACTGGTCAAGTCCAGTGAAGCCTACAGGCTTCTCAAGAAGCTAACTGTTCAGGCGCTGGCAAGACAGTTCAGTGATGTAAAGTCCCTGCTTAGACAAGCTTGGGCAAGTGCATAGGGATAGCCCTTCCACTAGGATGGGTAAAACAACACCCACCAAAAAAAAAAAAAAAAAAAAAAAAAGAGAAAGAAAAGAAGCAAACTGCTTAAATATTTATGCAAGTAGTGTTCCTTCTCTAAGACCATGTATGCCCTTTCCCTGTCATCTTAAGTTGCTTTGGTTTAGGGTTGATTTTCACTGAAGAAATGACACAGCACTATTTCTGTGATTGGTTTTTTATAGTGCAACACTGCACATTTCTAGGGTGAATACATTTCCAGGAAAATCTCCAGGACACTTTGATGTTCTGCAGCAAATATTCCACCGTGTTAGTAGCTGAATTTTTACCTGTACTTTCCGTGTTTCCTTGTGATGGGATGTGGCTGGTCACCTCTAATCAGTTGACTCTCGTGCTGATGTCACATTTTTGCACAAATTTCATTTTATTTATTGTTATTTCTCTCATATACACTTTTGTCTTTTATTACTATTATTATATATTTCCTACAGTATTAGTTATCAAACTCAGTGACTCATTTTATCATGCATATTTTCTCATTGATCCATATTATGCCTTTAGATATAATCTTAGTATGTTTACTTAATAGCTTTATTTCTTTTTTATTGGTGTTATTTATTTTTGTAAATTCCCTCCTGCTGTGGAGGTCACTGCATTGTATACCTTCTTTGTGGTGTATTTATACTTTCATTTGTCTCATGATAGTCTGAGTACAGTTTTGACTTTCATTTTTATCCAATGGGTGTTTCATAATATGTTGTTTATTTGTGACTGCTTCAATTTTCTTGCTGTTATTGATTTTTTAGTTTTCTTGTATTAGATTTAAAAAATATAACTAGAGATATTTTGATTATTCTGACATTTGCTTCATACTGATTTTTGATATGACATATGGTCTATCCTGGAAAATGCTCTCCTCTGTGCACTTGAGAAGTTTATTATCTTGTTAGTGTAGAAAGTTCTTCATATGACTATCAGCTCGATTTGGAATATATTGGTACTCAAATTGTTTTTTTTTTTTTTTTTCATTTTTTTATTAACTGCTATGGTCCATCCAATTAACAAGTCCAGTTTCCTATAACTGTTATATTTGTTTTTTGAAATGTGTCATTATTTGCTTTATATATCTAGGTCCTCTGGTGTACAATATTTATATGCCTTTAACTATTGACTATTTTATTCAGTTCACCATTATTAATCACTGTATATTGACTTTAATTTTTAGACACAGTTTGAATATATATATATATATATATATATATATATATATATATATATCCTTACCCTTTTGATTCTTTTTTTAAAAAAATGTATTTAGTACAGGGTCTACAAAGTCTCACTTTATAGATCAAAGTCATAGTAATCCTCCTGTTTTTAGCCTCTGAATTTCTGGGATTATACCCATGCATCCCCATGCCCAGTCTCAATCGCTGTCTCAGCCTCCTCGGGGCAAGGCTGATACACCAGGCTGGAAATTGAATCCCGGGCTCTTGTGTCTGCCTAAACAGGCACTTTAGTCCACTGAGCTGCCTGGCCAGCCCTTGGACCTCTTATGTAAATGTTATGTCATGTGGAAATAGTTATGATTTTATTTTTTTATATGTTTATTCCTTTTATTTCTGTCTTTTGCCTAATTTATCTGGCTAATGTCTGAAATACCTAATTGAGTAAGAGAACTGATAGTGAAATCTTTGTCTTGTTCCAATGCCGGAGGGAAAAAAAAATTAGCTTAACATCATCTTGGCTATTGACTTGTCATAAGTGGCCTTTATCTTTTTGTGATATACTCAGTCTAGTTTTCTTCGGAATTATCATGCAAGAGGGTTGAATTTTGTCAAAACCTTGTTCTATATCTATGGATATGCTCACATGGATTTTGTCCTTGTTTCTGTTTACTGGATGTATTATGGTATCAATTTGCTTCTTTTTGCCATTGAAAATACTCTATCAAATTCCACAAAGTTCCTGGGCTGAGAGGTTTCAAATAAGCGTAGTCTCCTGCATGTATAAATAAACCCACTGAAGTCTTGGGCCATTCTTTATTTCGCATCCAGAAAGAGGGCTCCACCTGACCTTAGCTTTCTGCACAGTGACTCCAGTCTTTATTTCCTCATCCTCCCTCAGTCCTTCACTCATGGAATTCCTGAGCTGTATGTTAAACATAATGTATCACCATTGACTCTTATATTGTAAAAATATGTAGCAAAATAATGTAGTTAGGCAGTGACTTTGTCAACATAGTCTGTCTTTAGCTGAAGTCACTGATTTGGTTCAATTCTTCTCCAAGCCACTCCAGTGTTCTTTGGATTGACAGTTCCACAGTAAAGTTTTTTTTTTAAAGTAAAACTTAAAAATCTTAACAGAAATCATAGTATATGAAGCTTAATTGTGTAAGCAAAACCCTTAACCCAAAACTTGTCTGCCAGCATACCTATTGAGGTATGGAACTATAAGATCTCACAGAAGTATCATGAATTGATATGTGGACCTTTGGGAGTGTGGCTGGCTTATCTGTGCATTACTCCATTGATGTGTTCATGGTGAATGTATCTTGAAGATGTGGCACATGGGTGGAAGAGCTGCGTCATTCAGTATGTGTCTTCTCAGCTTATCTCTCCGACATCACTCCTTCTTTTTGCTTCCGGGCTGCAATTAGGTGAGCAGTGTTATTGCTTTACTCTGCCAAACACTTGACAATGACGTTTCTGACTTGGAGCCGACTGGGAAAGCACTGATCCATTTGTGAGCAAAATGAAACCTGTTCTCCTTTATGTTTCACATGTCAGGTGTTTTATTAAGCAAAAACAATATTGACTAATGCAAATCCACTGACCAGGCAGAAAATATGGCTAAGCACAGTGCCATAGTCACAAAAATAGACTCTGCTTACAGGAAGCTCAAAGAAGAAGACATGTAGAATCCTATGCTACAGAGAAGAATGAATGTCTGCTGCACAATATCTAACCTGGGGGTAGACAAAGTTCTGTGCAGTATTTGTTAAGTAATAATTTATTACAATACATTGACGTTCATTCATTTATATGTATCAAGCAGCTTTGACATTATGATGGCAGAATTCAATATTGTGACAAACCCTAAGGAATGCAAAACCTAAGATACTGACCCTGCCCAGAAAGCTTGCCTTCTCTTGACTAATCTACCTAACCAGCACATTAGTTGGTTAGACATCTAGAACCAGTACTGCTGGTTATCAGACTACTAGTTGTCCAAAATTCAACTTTTTACCTCCTATTGTTACACTATACACACACACAAAAAAAAACAAAAAAAAAAAAACCAACATTTTTTTTTTAACGTTTCCAGCTTTCCTGATTGAGTAGTCAGTTGTACTATATAATTTCTTCTTTTCTCCTAATTAGCTTATAGCCTTGGAGGTAGCTCTTATTTATACTTAGTATTTTATAATAATTCTTATAGAGTTCATGTTTTATATATTAAAATATTAAATATTGTTGTATACATGAAAAGAATAATTCTACTGTATTTCTAGTTAACTTGAGTATTTTGTGTCTGTTCATATATTGTCTCTCTTTATTCCTCAATAAGTCTATCATTTATTACTTCCCTTTTGACAAAATACATTTTCTCATTGTTTGTCTACGAAGCTTTATTTTAATTTAATTTAATTGAAGATACAACTTTTATATTTTCTTAATAAGATTGTTTACTTACTTTACTAAATGGGAAATTTTTATTGTGTGAAATTTTAAACTGGTATTTTTTCATAAAATGTGCTAAATATATCATCGCACTTTCTTTTTTTTTTTTTTTTTTTGTCTTTTTGAGACAGGGTCTCGCTATGCAGTTGAGGCTGGCCTTGAGCTCACTTTTGTAGCCCAGGCTGGTCTCGAACTCGCACCAATCCTCCTTCTTCAGCCTCCTGAGTGCTGGGATTACAGGCGTGAGCCACCACGCCCGGCATTATCATTGCACTTTCTTCCACCTCCCTCCTTTTTATTTTTTATTTATTTATTTATTTTTTTGCGGGCTAAACCCACTCTGAGGGTGGGGCTGACACTCCATGTGGTGCCTGGAGGGAACCACAGTCCCCTATGCCTACCTAAGCTTGCCTCAGCAGACACTTTAAACAGCGGAGCTATCTCGCCTTTCCAACCCCATCTTTCTCTGTCAAAGAAGCCTATTGTCAGTCTTAATGCTTTTCTTTCAGGTAACACAACTGTTTCATTTGCCTAAGTTCAAATTTTGCCTTTGCACATAATTTTCCACTAGCAAATTGTACGAATGTGTGACTTTGACATTTTTCCTCTTGCCTGTGAATAGCTTTTAAAATGTGTGTGCTGATGTTGTGCAACAGCTTTGAAAACTATTAACAATTGACACGCTCTTTTCCTCTCGAATGTATGTCTGTCTTTTCATGAGTTCTATCACGCGTAAACTACTCTGGAATTTTACATTCTAATTTTTCGTTTCAGTTGATTTTTATCAATGTATGTTTCAGTTTACTGTTTTACCTAAATCTATTGATCTTAATTATAATTTTCACTTCTTTAATAAGTAGAATGTAAATTTGTTTCTATATTAAAATTCTGTGGATTCAATATATATTTTACATTTTTCCTTAATTGTGCTTATCAGTTATGTCTGCTGTAATATTTCTTGGCTTCAGTCTGCAGAATATTGTTCATGTTTTAGTATGGAATGATCAGCTGCTTCCTTTACATACCACCATAGGGTTTCAAAAACTCAGTTATTTACTGAAATTGTAGATCTAGAATAGTGTCAAATTTCACCATACATATTTTTGTATGTTTTTTTTTTTTTTTGGTTCTTTTTGTCTGTTAGTTATTTTTACAGAAGAGTCTACCAGATCAGACTCATAGTGATGTCCCTGTTGTTTACAGCCTCCCAAGAGCTGGATTGCCTTCTCAGCATGCCCTGGGGCCCCTGTGCCTGCTTGCAAGTGCTTTAATCTGCTGAGCTATTCATAAATGGCCTACCCCTTCACCATAGATATTTTTGTATTTGACCTCTTAGAATATGTTAGATTTTCTTATTGAGTTGAAAATAAGGAGGCTTGCTTGTAGCTTATTTACTTTACAAACTGAGGTAGCAGGATCCTTGGTGCTCAGAAATTTTGCACCATCTTGGACAGAACACATTTTATCAAAAAGAAAATAAAAAAGGAGGTGCTGGGGAGATAACTCTGTGGCATAAGTGCCTGCCTGGAAAGTGCAAGGTTGTGAGTCCGAACCCCACTTCCTGCCAAAAAAATGTGGGGGGCAAGAAGGTAAGGGAAAAGCAAACATCTGCTTGCCCTAATCCAAACAAAGTTAATATAAAACAAGGTTGCTCATGAGGATCTGTCTAACTCTGGTTGGGCCCAAACCAAAGTGTATAATCCTCTTTAGTTAATGGTGCTTAGGACTTATTTTCTCATCATGATTACATGGATAAAATTTCTAATTTCCAAATGATTCCAGTTTTTCTCTTCAGAAAAAGATTCATGGATTTTCAGAATTTGTAATGTGTCTCAAGGAGAGATGCTGCTTCGTATTGTAACATTACATAGGTTCAGGATTGTGTTTTCTTTCATCTCCAATTAAGCTGCTACCCAGGGAGGGAGGAGCAGCAAAAATTTTGCTTATTGTCTTTTCCCAGTAAACTCATCCTCATTTTCTAGAATTAAGGACAGTGGAATAGACTTCTCCAGTACTTCTCTACCTTCACAATTGTGGGCCTTTTAAAATGTGCCTTTTTCTGCCAGCATTTCATTGCATTGAATGTTACTTTGTTTCCTAAGTGATACCTAATTTACTTAAGGGTGGAAACAATTTTAATATGGTTATAATCAAGATTGTTAAGGATATAACATTGATAGAGACCAATTTTCTTGGTAGTAAAAAATAATGCTAGTTTGTGACTGATGAAATACATTATGATTTTGTTAAAATGTTTTGTCATGTATGATTCATGCAGATTTTTCTAAACAATATAGTAAATTTGTGTATTTTGAGATGCTATTCAGAGCCATATTTCCAAGTAACTATGTCAATAGTTTCACAACCATATTCAATATGATATCTTCAATAGTCATTGGTAGGCAGAATATTTTTTTTTTAAAGTGAGAAACATGAGCTGACACACACTTATATATGGAGTCCAAGTAACATTTATAGAGATACACAGCATTTTATATGACCTGGGATGAATGGGGATATTATTGTAGAAATAGTTATTTTGAAACTTTGATGAAGAGCACTAAAAAAAGAAATTGTAGGGGAGATTAAAATATGTAAAAACAAATTTGCCTAATCTTTGTTTTTCTTTCTTGTTCTTGTTCTTGTTCTTGTTCTTCTTGTTCTTGTTCTTGTTCTTGTTCTTGTTCTTCTTCTTGTTCTTCTTCTTCTTGTTCTTCTTCTTGTTCTTCTTCTTGTTCTTCTTCTTGTTCTTCTTCTTCTTCTTCTTCTTCTTCTTCTTCTTCTTCTTCTTCTTCTTCTTCTTCTTCTTCTTCTTCTTCTTCTTCTTCTTTTTTTGTTTGTTTGAGTGTGTGATGGGTACCAGGGATTGCCAGGCAGGCACCTATCCTATTAAGCTATTTCCATGGCCCCAAATTTATATGATCTTTTAAAATGAATTAGCAATTTTTAGACAGATAATTTTTTGAAGAGCTTGATCTCTCTTTCTTTCAAATTTCTTTCTATATCTTTTTCTCTATCCCATACTACAACCACAAACACCACATGTCAATGCAAAAATGTATGGACAATATAATGTAGTACACATGAAACACATCACTATTTGTGATAATTTATTTAATAATATGTTTTTACACAAATCAGAGTGAAATCAATCACATTTCATATAAAATTCTAAATAAAACAAAACTTTTCTGCAGATTATCATAGAATCTGAAAAATACTGATGAATCAAAATACCATAGTTGCTCTCAAGATATTTCACAATTTCTCATATGAAGAACATTGTGGATAACTTCAATCAGTAAAAGGAGGTTATAGCTAGTAGATTGAGCACTGTGGAAATTCCTCAGTAGAAGCCATAGGACCAGTATCTTCTACAGCACAAGGGGCGGCAACAGCCATAACCGCCATAGCCACCATAGACACCATAGCCATAGCCACAGCCATAGCCACAGCCTAGGCTACCATAGCCATAACCTAGGCCTCCATAGTAGCTGCCGTAGTGGCACATGTTGTCAGGAGTGGACTGCTCAGCTGGAAGTCGGTATCTTGTGTCTGGATGTCACTGGCCTTTTATAACTCTTGGTGGAGGTGGGGAAAACCACAAGCAGTGGGGCATCACGTTATGTCACCAAAAAGATTCAGATGATGACATAAATAATTGTTTATAGTGCTAACAAGTTCCTCATAACAAAGGTGATTTTGTTGCTATGTCAGAAATCCATCGTCATTTATAAGCTTTTGTCATGAAACTCTTGATCTATTTTCAAAGCTCTGGTTCATGCTGTATTCAGTTATTTATGGACATGTGACCTGAGCTCATGGCATGATGCAAATCTTGAAAATATTGTAGATATCCAGCCTTCATTGTCCTTTGGTTTCAGTTCATCCACAAGGATATCTTCCCTTTTCTCTTCCCTTGAGTTCCTTCTCCTCTCCTCTCCTTTAATTTCTTTACCTTTTTGTAAAATCTGATCTATAGCAACCTATTTTCTGATGACATCTCATGATGAATGAGCTGTGCTATTGATAATTTGGTGGAATTACTACCATGTGAATATCCAGCGGACTCTGAGTCAGACCTTATGGGTAAAATGTATATGTTTAAAATAAGGTATGTTTTGTCAAGCGTATAAATGTTTAGTGTGTATTTGGTCAGTCAGAATTTCACTCAGAGTGTTGATTTTTAAAATATTAAGAGAACTACTCAAGCATGACCATGTATATCTGTGTCATGTTGTCATTTCCTAGTATGGACACCCTGAGGAAAATAAAGGAATATTTGAGGACTTTTGGGAAGGCATTTCAAAGGAAAGCTTTGGAAATGTAAGATGCAAGAAGTAG
This sequence comes from Myocastor coypus, assembly GCA_004027025.1. NCBI lineage: Eukaryota > Metazoa > Chordata > Mammalia > Rodentia > Myocastoridae > Myocastor > Myocastor coypus. The sequence goes on along the minus strand of PVJA010020302.1, from coordinate 28,112 downwards.
TACCAGTGAGAGCCAAGTACCCAGCACAATGAAGACTATTCAGCTGAATTGGTGAACAAGAGAGCACTGGTGAAACAGTTAGTATTGAACCTCAAAGCATCAACAGCCCTGAGACAGGGGATTCTACAAGAATCATACCTGCCATTCCATCCCGTGAGGGATGTAGACTATTTTATATGAGCATTAGGCAACAGATCCTTCTCCCTGAATCACAGTGCTAAGTAGAACCTATACTTAGGATATCAGTAAAAAGAAAGACAAGAATTTCTATATTTGTAGGAAAAGATTCTTTTGGTGAGGACAGTGTCATGTAAAATTTTGACATAAGAATATAGCTGGTAGACGAATCAAATAGAGCAAGGGCTTCTGAGTTTCACTGAAACAACTTATATAGGACAAAAGATGCAACATTCTGATATTCGTATCTTTTATTTAAGAAGCACAAAAGCCCAGACGATATCCAAAGATAATGCTCCTTAAATATTTTACCATGCAACCTTTGCATGCTGCTTTCACAAAATGTCTCTCCATTTTTCAAAAGATTTTTCTAATTCACTTAGAAAACTGCTGATGGCAAATTGAGAATTTTTAAATATCCTAGCAAGATTGCTCATTCTGGTGAAGTCAGTATTCTATGGACAAACTATTTTTAAGAATGTGTCTTTGTATGTCTACAGTTGTGTTTTGCTAATCCGGAAAAAAAAAAAAATGTACTTACTACTTTTCACATCAACCGCTTGTCTGTCTCCTAGAAACAAGAACTCTAATTGAAGGCTATTTTTCAAAACCTTCTTCATCTTTAGAATATTATATTCTATGTTCCTTAGGTTTTCTATCAATGTTCTAGTCCATAATAATGTGTGTTTGAGTTTCCAAGTAAAACATAAATATATTCAGGATGAAAAAATGTATTGCACAGGAAACCATTATATATAAGCATATACTTTTGCTAAAGATAAGAGTTCTATGTAAAAAGGAAACACTTGAGTATTAACTTAAGCAACTATCTGATGGCTTTAACAAATGCACCTTGATATGTATAACACACATTTATTCTACATAATATAAATTAGTATATCTTGAGGTATTATTTGGCTATCGGCTTGGTGAGTTAGAAAGTCACTACAGGTGGTATTTTTATATGAAAATACCTATAGTCATCTGTGTTCAGTGTTTAAAATTTAGAAAATGGTGCAAAAGCATAGCTTTACTTGATACAGTGCAACCACTGTAGTTGTAAATGACCCAAACACACAAACAAAAGCTTAAATAATCTGATATAAAAATATTGTTATGGTGAGGAATAACTTTTTAAGCCTAGATAAAGAGTATAAGAAGACAAAAAGATATATATATATATATATATATATATATATATATATATACATATATATATATGTGTGTGTGTGTGTGTGTGTGTGTGTGTGTGTGTGTGTGTTTATGTAGGTTTATTTTACCCTGTATATTTTTATATACATAATGAGGGTAAAAATATGTTACTTTATGTCTTACAGATTTATCTTTTAGATACCATACAGTGGTGCATATGTTACTTATAGTCTCTTAATAAGTCTAAATTAAATTCATCTATGGAGTTATTTAATTTTCAAGTATTCATACATATAGCAAGCCCACTGAGTCCCCCACCAATACAGATAAACATTTATTTTAAATTTTGTTTATTTTTTATTTTAGGGAAGGGTTTATAGGGTATTTGGGATCTCACTACTAGATGGGACTTGTAGTGATCTGTCTGTTTAGAGCCTCCCAAGAGCTGGGATTACAGGTGAGCACCACCATGCCCAGTCTCAATTGCCATCTCAGTGCCCTGGGGGTGGGGGTGGGGCTGGCATACCAGGCCCTAGGATTGAACCCTGGCCGGCCCCTGTGCCTGCTTGCAGGTGTCATATTTCCTATAGGTCACTATGTTTATGTCTCTATCTCTGATTCTCTTTGCTTCTCCCTTTATCCTCACCAATAAACGAACACAAATGTGACTAATCACAAAGTTCTACAATAAATGGATGATTAATAAAACTACAAAATGCAAACTGTGATAAAATGTATTTTATTTAATGATCACATCACTTGATCCCAAAACTGACAGTCAGATTTGACCACATTTTACATAAGATTACAGAGGCAACACAAAATTTTTCCACAAATTATGACACAATCCACTTGATACTAATGCATCACAATGGCATAGTGCATTGTTTTCATTTTTCTTAGTTTATTATATCATTGGTGTTTTAAAAGATATTATGTTTTTATGTGTGATAAATGTTTTGTGAGGTGTTTTCTGTGTTTTATTTTTAAAAGAAATTAGATGATTTGTGTCTGTCGAGATAATTTAGTTTGTTAGGTAAAGCTACTGTGGAAATTGCTCAGTAGAAGCCATAGGTCCAGTATCTCCTGCAGCACGGGGGGCGGCAACAGCCATAACCATAGCCACCATGGCCACCATAACCATAGCCACAGCCTAGGCCATAACCTAGGCCACCATAGCCATAGCCCAGGCCACCATAGTAGTTGCTGTAGTAGCACATGGTGTCAGCTGCTCTATTGAGGATCAGGAAGCTGATATTTGAGCTTTGTTGTCCTCATCTACCAGGGCCTTTTATATCTGCCTCGTGGAGGGTGGGGAAAACCGCAGGCAGTGAAGCTTCATATTATCTCACTAGTATGCTTCATTAAGGTCATGAATATCTTTATTGGACAGCAGTGTCCTCATAATTGAAATAACTTCGCTCCTATGTCAGAATGCCATGATCAAGCTATGAGCCTTGAAAATGAGTCTCCTGAGTTCCAGCTCTCTCCATATTTAGTTAGGTATATACCTATAACCTCTCTATGTGGTATATTGCATGCCCTAAAAATAAGCATCCCGTGTTTACTTTTGTGTAGTTTTATTTCTGTTCCTCCATAAAAATGTTTTTTTTTCTGTTATTGTTGATTGTGTTTTATTTTCATAAAGTAAGATTTATTTGTAGCAACATAACTCCTGAGTATTGCTGATAAAGGATGAGGAAGTTACTGGCTATGCTAATTGGCAAAACTATGATAATTTGCTGTCATATTTATACACTTTGACACTGACTTGTGGACAGCCTAGTAAATGTCATTTCAATCCTCCAGTAAATTATGTTGGAACTTTTTGGACAGAAACTATATATTCTCTAAACTCGTCTTAGTTCCCCTCCACGACCATGTTGCAGACATAGGTATAAAACACGTCTTCATTAAGTTAGCTGCACTGTCCTCATCTTGTGTGGACTTTTTTAAACCGGAGATGTCCTGTTTGCTAACATGAGTCCCCTCAGTTTCAGCAGTGACATGTCTCTTAATAAGCATGTGAATTATATTTAATAGCATCCCAAGGACTAAGAAGTCGTGCACTCCTCTGCAGTTTGCAGATAATAGATGAAGTCTTGGTGGACAATGAATACTCAATCAAAGAAACACTTTAAGATGATTAATGAAATTAATTAAAATATGATCCCTGTAAAATGATACATTTAGACCTATTGCAACTACAAAGTGCAATGAGTTTGACAGAGAGGTCAATATAAATGATGTACTATCTCTATAAATGTTAACTATTGGAGTATTTCATAATCAAAGAATCTTCCATCTCATTCTATAGTTTCTGAGTCTTATTTTCCTTTCATCCCTTAAAACCATCTATTAGTTCTCAAATTTATTTAGTGGCGAGGGGGTAAACATAAAAGCAAAGCAGACCTGCTTTCAGATTTGTCATGGATGCTTTTGAGGCATCCACCCAGGTTACCCAGTAGCCAGTATACATGCAGGTGCTAAGGATGGAAGAGAGCTCACTGAAATGCAGCATAATTGCGACAGCATTTGCAATCTGGTCAAATCCAGTGGTTAGGGTGATTGGAAGAAGTGAGCTGCTTTTGGAAACCAGTGAAGCCTGCCTTACAATTTGAAAGTGCACCAGTATGAAAATTGGGAAATCTTTCTGGAAAAAAAAGCTGGCTGAGGGCACTCTCCGCTAGGTCCCCTACATAGACAGAACCACATGGTTGGCCATAGAAATTCTTTTGTGGAAATATGGTATGTGGAGTCTGAAACACTTGTCCAGGAAAGCTACCCAAGACACGGGCATGACAGGAACAAGACAGAGGCCCACATTGCAGTGTCAGCAGAGTTGGGAATGCCAAACGCTGAGACCAGACAAATAAAAGGAATGTGTACATGGTCACAGTTTCAGTTATGAAGGAACTTAGCTGCTGGGGAGCCAGTAGACAGGTAACCACTGGAGTTGGGCAAGACAAGGCCAGGTGAGGCTGGCTTGTCTAGCACCTCTCCGGCAACAAGCAAAGTGATTTGGGCTTATCCTGGTACCCGAAGCCTTCAGGCTCTGTCAGATGAAGTACAGTTGATGGCTTGGTGGGACCTGAGTCTGTGTCTTTCAGGAGCTTGAAATGCACTGGAATTCTAGACCTGTGAATTTCTGAGGTAATAATAGTGAAGCTGAGATTTGGAGAGGGAAAAATGAGGCGACCCTAGCAGGTGCTGGTCTAGTAGGCTGAAGCTGATATCTGCTAGAGGAAGCCATGACAGTGGTGTCCTAGACACAGTCTCAAAAAACTTAGAGGTGCCTGACCCTGACTTTCAAAAGATAACCGCAGTGTGGAGCCTCCCTGGGATGTTGATCCTAACCAATTCTATGAAATCATTGTTTTCTCCTCTCCTTCTCCTTCTCCTTCTCCTTCTCCTTCTCCTTCTCCTTCTCCTCCTTTTCCCTCTCCCCTACCTTCCCCTCCTCTCCTCTCTTCTTTTTGATTGCATAGACATGAGCAGTATAACTCTTTTAATTCAGTCATACACTCAAATAAAAATACCATCAGCCAGCATACAGGTAGATTACTGAATGTTTGCAGAAAATGATTAACATATTTTTCACTTGAACTAAAAATGATTAAGATGGATCTAATTGAATATGTTTGAGTTTGGCCCAGTACTGTTCAGATATTATTTTGTTCCAGTGAAGTGATCAGTGTCTACATTATATCTATAATACTTAGGGAAGGTTTTATAACAAAAAGGGCTGTCATGCCCAATTTTCCATCACTTATACATGTAGATTTTCTCAATTAGTGAAATTGCATCAATGGCCCATTAGACAGTGAGGTTTTGGTGATGAATATATATATGATCATCTCCAATTTCATTAATGACCCCAACTGCATGGAATTTATCAAAGTTACATGGCTTACTAAGTGATCTTCCATGTAAATAGATAGTCGTCTGTAACTTAGGTGATGATGGAAGGCCTCCTAAGTTCTAGTCACTTTTAAGACTACGTATTTGACTGATAATATTTGTGCACTGGTGCTTCTCAATGTTTCCTCATTATAGCATTATGTACTATAAACTGTAGTATAATAAAATTCATCTGAAAATATTAAAAGCTTCTACTTCAGCTCTCTTGGACTGAATTACATTAACTGAACACTTCCAATGTTACAATGATGAACATTCACTTCCACATGGTTAATATCAGGCTAATGTGAGTTTACATCCTTATAATAGATGAAATACGAAATGTGTTCAGATTCTAATAATAAAATACTCTTTTATATAAAATCTCAGGAAAATATATTAATATGATAAGTTAGTGGAAAAGTCAAAGCTTATGCAAAAAGGTAAACATTAAGATACATTTTAAAAATATGCTGAAAGGATAAACACTGGGCACTGGAAAAGTGTTGTTTTTATAGAGAAAAATAAACATACATTAGGCTTTCTAAATAATGTCCTCAGATTTTACTGAGTGTGTAAACAATTTGCCAGTTAACAAAATTTTAAAAGGTGAAATTTCATTTACTTGTGCACATCATACTGTATTCCTTTTTAAAGTACTTATATATGTCTAAGCAATTCTAAGATCACAAATTAGACTCTAGCTGAAGAGTTATTGATGTTTTTCTAAGTCTGAGGTCTTACCTTTCTAAAATTTTTTTTAAAAATCTTTTCCTTTATTTATTTGGTACAAGGTCTCATTAAGTAGCTCAGACTTGTAATGATGCTCCTGTCTCAGCCTCCCAGCCCTGGGAATACAGGCATGTACCATCATGCCCAGTTTTGGTGCCCAGCATGGCACATCCAGGGTTCTGGGCCTGAACGGCATGTGATATTAGGGATCTAAGCTAGGTCCTTGGGCTTGCCAGACAGGTGGTTAGACTGCTGATCTATCTCCTCAGCCCTGAGGACTTGTCATTGATACTGAGGTTGCCCTGATGTTCAAATGTTTGGTGAGTCAGGAGGTGACCGTGCGATCCTTGGACCAGATTTGATTATTGTCAACTGTTGTCTGAGAAGACTGGTGCTTCATGAAGCTGCATCTTCCTGTTGATGACACTGTGCCCCAGTGATTTCCTAAAAGAACTATGTGAATGAGTGTACTGGGGCCAATCTGTTCTAATCCCTTATTTATCTATGTGGCAAAGGCTAACACTGTATTAACAAAAGGAGTACAACAAAATATTTAATTTAGTAAAATTCAGTGTCACTTTAACAGTGACAGATTATTAATAAAATGGTACACAAAAACTAACCCTTGAGTTGATATATTTTATCCTTTATTAAAATACAATTCTATTCTAGGCCATTTAAAGTTTAGGGGCCAGCTAGATAGCTCAGTGAATTAAAGCACCTGGTTAGGCAGGTGCAGGGGCCTGGGTTTGATCCCAGCACCACAAGCCATGCTGGCCCTGGCCCCAGAGTTCATTGAGACAGGTCGTGGTGGCTCACACCTGTAATCCTAGCACTTGGGAGATTGAAAAACAGGGAATCACTATGAATCCAATCTGTGTAGAGAGACCCTGGAGACTTTGTAGTAAATACATTTAAAAAATAAATAAGAGATAAATAAATAAAGTTTAGAAAGATACTCTATGTCAATCATAGCTGAGTCTCATTAGAGATAGCTATGTAACTCTTGATATGCATATATATGCACTTAAACTTTATTGTTTCCTATAATCTAGTGATATTTTCGAGAAGCAGATTGTCAGCTTTCCTTAATGTTTTAATTAGGTTTAATCATTCTTTATATGACAAAAGTGTTGAACTGTGGAAGATACATTTCTCAGAAATATGTTACTAAACAGACTTCACAGTGAAATGTAATACACATAGTTGAACCTTATGAAATTAAAGTGATTCATCATGTTGCTTGGTGTTATACACCCTGCAGATTTCTAAAATAATGTTGTAAATTTGTTTACAATTGACCACGCGCGCTTGTTTTTGGTAATTCCTTTAGGAACGCTGACATCATCTATGAATAGATATGAGAAGATAGTCCTGCAGGACCTTTCCACACAACTGGCAGCCACAGAGCCAGGGCCTGAGGAGGCACGACAGAGCTTTCCTTCTCATCTTTGAATTGCAGAGGAGCAATTAAAAGGCATGAGAGGAGGGAGATGCAGCCACTCCGGAACAGCATCACAACAAAGTCTCCATGGCTGTGGATGTATGGGGATAGTACTGTTTTGTAGGCAGTGTGTCACTTGAAATCTTAATATATTTACATAATAATGTGGGGCCAGGTCAGAGGGCCATAATAGCAGTCAGAATCACATGAAATGATGTAATACAATCCACTTAGACAAAACAGGTGACCATACATTACCTTTTGTCTTTTCCTTTAAATAATGTTATCTGATATATTTCAAAAAGAAGAGTAAGGTACTGAGGCAGTAAAATGTGTCTCTGCTGTCTGATTCACGAGATTTTAACATCTTAGCACATGTAAGGTATGCATTTTAATTTTCCTCCTATATTGCGCTCCTTCTACTGCTTGTGCAATCTAACTTCACATTCCATCCTAATTCCTTAAATGTCACTGTTCACTGTACATGTATGACACTGACATTTCATGTCTACAATCAGTGCCCTGCCAGATGCTAGAGTCTCCTCCTCTAGGGCTTGTTCTTGTCTTTGGTTGCTTGCAGATTGGGTTGGATATTTCCAACATCAACATATGGTGTGACACAACTTTTAAATTTTTCCCTCAACTTTTCACTGAGAATGATGTGCTTTGTCAAGAATAGACACTTCTACTCTAAAAGAAATCTAAGCCATTCATTAGAGAGGTCTTGTCTTAAGATTTATTTTTAATATCAATTGTAACATGTCATGGTTCATTGAATATTCAGCTCAGTGTCAGATGGAGGGAGATAGTCACATTAGATGAAAATATAATGAACACACAGGAAACCACACTGGGTCAAACCTAGCTCTGGATAGTGTATAAAAAAGTATCCCACCATGGATTAAATATGTACATACTGGCAAAGCAATATTAGTATGCTTAGAAAGAACTCAGAGCGGTTTTATTAATGAAAGTGACTTTTATTTGAAAGAACCCTGGGAAAAATAAAGTTCTGGAAAATTTGATGAAAATGAATAATGTGCTCATTTGGGCTACACATGTGACAGAAGAGAACGTGGCTCACTGAATCTTTCAATTTACACTGTTGTGAAATGCATTTTCCCTGTTACCTGGCACAAAGTATCATTTTGTATGGCATTGTTACCCGCCTGTCTTAGTCACTTTTATGGAGAGCAGCTGAAGCTGAGGACCAATCACATGTGTGGCACTAGAGCAAGGTCAATCCTGAGAACACGGAGCACCTGAAGAGAGCCAGCTGGTCAGGTTGTTAGGCAGAAGCATTGCCTGTGGCGTCACCCTGAAGAGTGTGTACACAAGCGCACCGAAGTTGTTAGGTGGTGTGTTACTCCACCAGGTGACAGGGCTCCGCCCGACCTCAGTTTTCTGTGTTTTCATTCTTGCATTCATTTCTTCATGGTCTTTCCCCTGGGAGTTTTTCAAGAGGTGCACTGGATGTGGTACATTGTACCACTGTCGGGGTCAAACACATGACAACCAAAACTCAAATAGAAAAGTTTTACTTCGATTTCTTATTTCGGAGAGATTATTTCATAGTCAACTGGATTGAAGGGCTGCACTGAAGTGTTGTGAAGGATCTGGAGAAGGAAAGTTGTTGAAGTCATAGTATTCAAGAAGCAGAGAGTGAGAAAGACAGAAACAGAGACAGGGACAGAGATAGAGACAGAGACAGAGACAGATGAGAGAGAAGGAGAAAGGAGAGAGGAAAGGGAGACTGACTTTAAAGTGATACGTCCTGTGGCCAAACTTCTCTAGCTCCCCAGATCCTAACATAAACACACAGTGAACTTTGAACTTTCCTATGGTTTAATTTGCTAATAAGTATAGTGTCTACCACCAACACATTAGAGTTCAGGAGACATTTTAGATCTAATGAATAACACATTGCTTTGACTCCTGAACACTTAATATCCATTTTACTAAGTAAAATATAGTTAGCCTATGATCAGAATTAGCAAAGTATTAACTATTTTCAACTTTAAAAATTTAAGTCCCATGTGTCCTCTGAGAATCAAGGAAAATTCTTAGCTGTGAGTTTCTATAAAAATAAAAAAAATAAATAAAAAGGTCCAAATTTTGAACATGGGTAGTGTAAACATATCCATTTCCAAAACTAGGACTAGAAGAGCAGAAAGGAATTCAAAGTTAAGATGGAATACCCCACCATCACATCACCACTGCTTCAAGGGCAAACATTAAATCTAATATCTCCCTGTGCAGCACCAGGACACATGCTGGGCTGGTTAGAACTTCAAAGAGATATGGCAGCCCTGCCTAAAAGTCCTCGATGGTTGAAACATTGCTTTCTTTCCTAGGATGCCTGTGCTTTTTGAGTCAGACTATCTTTGGCAAAGATTCCACACTCTGGCGCCCATCACATCTATACTTCCTTATAATGCTTTGTCTTTGCTCTCAGAGTTTCCTGCATCAACTTCTTGGAGAATATGATCACTGGGATTGCATGCACCACTACCCTGTCTAGTCTCAGCGGACCATTTAGTGCACCTGGGGGCAGGGGCAGCCTGTGGTGAAGGGGATGGAACCTCAGTTTCTGCACTTGCCTAAGTAGGTGCTTAAGGAGTGCACTGAGCCATTTCGCTGGTCCTCTCATTGTATAATTAATCATATTTCCAAAGACATTCTTTTCTGTAGTTCCAGTGCAAAGTAAAGTAAACATCATGGACTGTAAGGACCTTCTTGGGTATTGTATGAGACAAAAAAAGTCTAACAATTTTTTGCAACAAATTTTAATTTGATAAACAAGTAATGCCTTTCAGTGTGAGTAGCATGTGACATCGACCTTCACAGGATCACACGAGAGCCAAGGGCTTTTCTTTCTCACTGTGGCACTGATGGTGATCATCTCCTGATAGCAACTTATTACAGCAATCTCTGCAAATCACACAGAGAAAGAGACAGGGGAATCTCTGACTTCAAGTGAGACTAGGGAGCTTAGTACAATGTGCAAAAAAGCAACATTTTGTGGAAAACACCACTGTTAGGAGCAATATGAGCAATGCATTTGTTTAACCACAATGCAATGTGACATTTCCAGAAAATCCTCAATATGAAGCAAAAGCAAGTACTAGTGGAAAATGTCCTGGTTAAATTTGTATGAAAAGAAATAGATTTAATTGAGCCCATAGATAACAGATTCTGTTAGTAATAGGGGAAGTCCACATATGAAACAATCTCTACTCTTTTATCTCCCTCACACCAGGAAAATTTTTCATAGTAAAGCAAAGGTTGATTAGTCTGTCTTTTCCTTCTGTTTTATGTATTATATAGTAATAATTATAGCATTGCAGTCCTATGTGACTATTTTTGGATCGTGGAAGATATCATCTAAGTTTCCATTATTTCTTACTAGAGAGTTGGCTTTGATGTATAAGTACTTGGGAATGCAAACACATTTCTGAAAAAAAAAATTATGCTGACCAACCGAGGTTTTCTGTAATGCTCTATTTATAATGGCACTGATCTTTCTAACAACTTCACTCCCCTTGGCTTACACAGGAAGGTTTTTACATGTTTCATTCCTGCTTTTATCTCCTGGCCCTCATTACAGATCTACCTGAAATTATCAACAGGACTATGTCACAGCCTGAACACTGGCCTTCCTTGCAGTTCCCTCTTTATTTTAGGCCACATTTTTAATGTTCAGCTCCATGCACATTCTCATAGCATCGGTAAAAATGAACACAAGTCATTTTTCGCAGTGCAACATGGCATGGTCTTTAGCCCAGTTCCCAGCATACTGCTCATTCCTGTCTAAAAGTACCTGAACCTATCTCTTACTGTCCAAATTGCTATCAGGATGCTGTGCTTCTGGACTCTCACCAGAATCACCTATCCAGCTCTCCTTAAAATACTATAAGGATTTTCTCACTATTCAACCTCTTCAAATTCCTCTCATAGACCAGTTGCAAGTGCTTCCCAACCATATATGCAGAGAAGGTCACAACAGTGGGCTCACTGCTGGTATTCATTTTTCTACAGCTGGAACAAAATATTTTTTACCTACAAGCTTTAGCAGAGTTGCTTCTTGTGGGCCACTATTTAGGTTGACTAGTTTCAAGGCAGAAATTGCATAGAGGAAGGTCCTGGTAGAAGCAAGGTGGTCAACTCATAGCAGCAAGAGAGAAAAGGACCAAGAAAGATGTATAATCCATATAGATTTTCCCCCGGGGACCCACCTGCTCTAATATAGCCCTTTCTCCTAACAACACATTCAACTGTATGCTTAACAGTGGTTTATTTGCTAATGAAGACACTACCTCTATCATCTAATTATTTTGGAAAGCACAGCTTTTGAAAGTTTTGGGGGACATTTTTTGATAAAAATCATAACATTGGCCATCCAACATTTCTGAACGTGTAGACTGGCTTCTAGAAAATCTGAATTTTACCCAGGAGTACAAAGAAAAGACAATGAAGCATACATATTTCAAAATTTGTGTATAAATGACAAGGCAAAAGGAATGTAAAAGTCAAGTAGTTTTCAAGGAAAGATTAAATTTATTGAAAAGGAAACAATATTGTCACACTGAAGCTGTAAAGTTACAATAAATGGCAAAGTACTGCCATGTGAAATGCAAGTATTTTTATGAGGAGGGGAGGTTTAGGTGGCTTTTGTCAATCCAGTTAAAATGTGGTAAATTAAAGCAGTGAATCTAAAGAAATGGTACAGAATAACATTTTCAGTTTGAGAGAGAGAAGTCAGTTACTAATATGAAAAATCTTTGAAGGACATGGGGGAAGTATAAGAAGGTAATTGGCTTCCGTGGTCAAAGGGGCACACTACTGGCATATGGCAGCCTCTTATTTTATGTTGATTTATATTTTAAAGTTATCTTAAAGTTTTACATTTGTTATTTATTGTGCAAAGGAGGGGCTTTCCGGTTAGCTCAGCAGTTTAAGTGCCTGAACGGGCAACCCCAGTCAGGCACAGGGGTCGGCAGTTAGATCCCCACATCCACCCTTAAGGCAGTTGAGCCTGCCAGAAACAATCAAACAAACAAGCAAACAAAGAAACAGAAACAAAGTAAAACAAAAAAATCCTTCTCCACTTTTGCAGAAGGATAGGTTGCTCAGTAGCATAGGTAGCTATGCGATTGGTCTTTGTCTTTTACTCTGCACACTGCATTGAAGACAATGATGCATAAAGTGTTATCTATTGCTGTTCTCTTTTGTAGTTTGTCTTGAAATTTTCTCTTTTGTGTAAGCTAATTATAATAAGCTAAGTTATTGAAAATGTAGTATGATGTTACAAAACCAGTAAGAAAGTATGATTAGAACTTTGTGACATCAGTGGTTGAAGTTAGCACAAATGATGAGGCATTCCATGGAATCTGGTTTAGTCATTTACATATACTGGGTTGAAACCATTTGTATTTATTTCATTTTGTTTTCAAGTAGACAAGAACAGTTTATTTATTTATTTATTTATTTATTTATTTATTTATTTATTTTTGGAGAAAAGAATTGAAGGTAGTTACTAAGAGCCAGGAAAAGTGTTAGGAGCCAAGCTGTCTAAGTGTCTAGAAATTTTTTTATTTAAATTCATAGAATCATATAGATAGGACAAGGGTGGGTGGAAATGTTCATATCTGTGCAGTCAGAGAATACTACACCACGGTCATGATAAAAGCTACTGTTTACTGTGTTATTGTGGTCTCACATTGTGGCATTAGAAGAGAATTTCATTGAGGGACTAACAACTACTGTCCTAAATTCAAAAGCTCCTATTTGCTATATTTAAAAAAAAAATTCAATAGAATTTGGGGGAAAAACTTTATCCGCTATTTTAGATGGATTTTTATTTAAATTTCCCATATCTATTTTTTCTGGTGGACAGACATTTTCACAAATCGGTGTTTGAATTTATACCAGGATCCCAAAATATCAATCAAAAGTTGACAATGGGACTTTGTTAGTCCCTTTAGACACTGCTATTCACTTAGATTTTGCAGAGAACTTGAGATTCATTTATTTGGAAAGTTGCTAAGTCATGGATCTCCAATATTGTTTCTCATTCAAATAAACATTTCATAATGAAGAATTACACATATCTTGATATGTGACTGTAGATTTGTTGATGGAAAAGTTAATGATATCATAAAATGGATAATTATCTGCTCTGTTTAAAATATTTTTAATGCAAGCACATCTCTCCTGGCCATTCCTATCAAGTAATTACTTATATTGCACTATCTGCTCATATATTCATAGATTCTTTGTGGCATAAATCAATATAATTATGCATGTTCATTCACATTTGCATTTGTGACATCATGCATTGATGGATTTATTTTAATCATGTAATTCACTATTTATACATTATTTTTCTTTACAATGTACTGATGAATTTTCTAATAATAGGAGAACCTTATGAGAGCTGCAGAGATATCTCAACAGACTAAGTGGCTGCTTAGGCAAGCACAGGGACTGGGGTGTGGACCCAGGCACCACATGCTATGATGGCCCCACCCCTGGGCACGCAAAGCCACAGTGACCAGGTGTGGTGGATCACATCTACAATCCCAGTGGAGGGGATGCTGCAAACAGAACAGTGATTATGAATCCAAGCTGCACAGTGAGACCATGTACCAAATACAGATTAAACACACTACCAACCACAAAGAGGACCTCATGGGGTAAACCTTCATATGATGCAGACATGATATCTTGTCTAAACGCTGAATAATTACTATGAAGACAACAATATGCAATGTATTAATTGTTGTAATTGCCCTATTAACCTGTTTGAAACTGTCTCATTGCTATTTCTCTCAGTAAAGTTTATCAAAAAAGAAAAAAGCCTTCATATGACTGTTTATTTTCACGATATATCAGAACAAAAATTTTTGTACAAACTCAGAAATTTAAATTGGACATGTATAAGAATAAAGAAATCTGAAATAGGAGATCTGATCTGAGATAGAAACAGAACATTTTCAGAGGGACTAAGTAAAAAATGAGTCTTCTATTATTATCTTCTGTTTTTTTTTTCTTTTTTTTCATTTATCATGGAAAGTGGTGACACCATTTCTCAGAGTCTTTTATTTTAAGATAAACTATTCCAAAATGAACTTTTGCCAAAATTAAGCAACACTAGTGGAAGAGAGAAAAAAGCTGTATTATCAGATATCAGCGGTAGGATGAGAGGTGAACTTTGCAATATGTGAGCCTTTGCAGGAAATACTGGGTCTCCTTTTGTGGATCACTTGTGCTTCTTGCTGCTTCTTGATTCACTGAACTGTCAGACTAATCCTTCTAAACTTTTTTTTTTTTTCATGTTTCCCCTCCAGATTTTCATGTGGTTCATATATTTTACTCATGTAAATCCTTTTTTTGCCTGAATTACCCAGAATGTTTTCTGATTTCTTTAAGCTCTAGGTGATACATTTAACGATCATTTCAAATGCACAAAATTTTAGTATGAAAACTAAATTTATAAAATTAGGTCCACATTAATGCCTGAATTTTAATTGTGTAAAAAGAAATTTATTTCTTCTATTAAAAATCTATGGCTTCTTAAAAGGATTTAATTAAATAATTACTAGTGAAATACATATTAAAAATAACTGGATTTTTAAACAAAAAATTGAAGATTTGTCAGTACTGGATATGCACAGAACGGTTATATTAATTGAATAATAAAAAATAAAACTTGGATTAATAAGAAATTCTTTATGTGGTGTTATGGTTTATGTCTAGTTGTCCCCCTAAAGCCTCATGAGTCAGGGGGCGGGCGCTTCTAGAGTTTGAGACTTGATCCATGATCCCTGGGAATATGGGTTTTAGTACTGATGGGATTATGGGTAGAAGTACTTCTGGGATTATGGGTGTAGCCTAAGACGGAGGATAAGGCAGAAAGCCTGAATGTAATATAAAGAGAGACAGAAAGACAGACTGGAGCTATTGCTGCTGCTCTGGTGCCCTGATTGATTGGCTGCCTCTGCCACCATTTTGTTGCAGTTTAGCCGCCATGAACTGGATTCTCTCTGCTCTGTTTCTCTCAGCTTTGGGCCAGCCGAATATGAACTGAAACCTACAGTAACCGTGAGCTAAATAAACCTTTCCTTCCTTCATTTTGAGTGTTGGGTATTTGTCCCAGAAACGAGTAAAAAGTAACTAAGACAGGTGGAAAATGAAAACCTAAAAGGTTTTGAGATTTTTGTACATATGTTGTACAAACCTAAAAGATTAATGAGAGAATATCACAGTAAATGAAGGTAAATGTCATCTACATAACTGATATTCTCTGTAGAGTGTTCAACACATAGAATCAACATGATTGAAACGGTAATGTAAAATATCAGAATAATGTATTAATTGAGTTAAAGCATGTTAAAACTTTGATACAATAAATGAAGTTAAAATGCTAGTTTATAGCAGATGTGATAAATATGTTTTATCCTCTATTAAAGCACAAGAGGAAAAGAAATAAAATTTACAAGTTCAGAAAGAAAAAAAATGTAAAACACTTGATTAAACAAGTAAAAGAAAAACCTTCAAGTTAATGGGATGTAAAAATATTAAGTCATGAATAGAATAAGAGTAAGTTGAAGACCAAATATATTAATATTGTAAATAAGTATTGTAGAAGATTCATTTCAGTGAAAACACACTATTTTTCTTTTAACATAGAAAAACTACAATCCCTAGGTACATTTTATTGAAAGAGACATAACTCTAACATTCTATTGTGGGATATATGAAAGCCAAAGGATGGCAAAACTATGCCTTGAAGCTATTTGATAAGTGAGAACAAAGGGAGTCATGTGTGTGTGTGTGTGTGTGTGTGTGTGTGTGTGTGTGTGTGTGTGTATGGCTGGCTCAGCCCACTTTGGGTATGGGGCTGATGCAGCATGTGATACTGGGAATCAAAGTGTGCTCGCTTTGCTTGCCTAAGTTTGCATAAGTAGGTGCTTTAGACTGCTGAGCTATCTTACCAAGGGGAGATTCATTAGGTAGACATGGTAGCTGGCTTCTGTGGAGCATGCCGATAATTCCAGAACTTTGAAAGTTGAGGCAGGGCCATTGCCAAGAGTTTGAGGTCAGCATGGACTACAGATAAAATTTAAAGCCAGGCAGGACTACACAATGGGACATTGCTTAAAAATACACATATTAAACATGGTAAGTTTTCAAACTGTTCAACATAAAGTAAAAAATATAAGCATAGAGGAATCAATACATCTCAAAAATTTAGAGGTGGCTGGTGAAACCCTGGGGTCCCACCTGGGGTCTGGACCCCAACTCCACTGAGGGCAGCCTCCCTGCCGTATGGCTGGGCAGTAGGATGGCAGGTGATGGTGGCTGGAGACCCAGCTCCAAGGGTCCCCACCTGCAGCCCTCCACCTCCAGAGAGGGGGACAGCGGAGCAGCTGCTGGCCAGGGCCCAGCCCTCAGCACACTTCCTGTCTCCACTCTGCACAACCCATACACCTTGGCACCAAACTTCCAAGCAGAGAGAGAGATCCCAGAGCCCTGGCTGCCTCTGTCTGTGACTAGACACACGGGCTGCAGTCGTCTCATCCCTGCGACGTGGCTCCTGGCTCTCCTGACTCCTGTTCCTGGAAAAAAACAAATTCCTTTCTAATGCTATTTGAGTTGAGTGAGTTGTTTTTGTTTTGTTTTTTTGTTCCCTTTGGGTCCTGGATATAATGAAATGATGATCATGACGACAAATGCTCACTGTGTATCCTAGCAATATGAACACACATGCCAACGTTCCGAACCCATCTGCTTGGTTACATTTTGGGTTATACTAGAATTAATCTTGATTTGCAGATGGAGAAACCACAGGGACTATGGAATGACTGCTTATGGTAGAAAGAAGTTACGTCCATGGTTTTGAGCTCCCTACCAGAGAAGGTTTTCCTCTTGGGTTTTCTGTGTTCTCTTTTAATCCTGAAATGCATTTATTAGGTTGAGAGGGTTATGTTGTTTTTGGGGTGACAGACAGGGGTCTGTTTTCGGCTTTTGTTGCAACCAAGAGCGAGCCCCATCATGGTCAACCAGCATCTTTGGTCTTTTGTGGAATTTCAACTAAATCTCTGAGCCTTATTCAATACCTATAATTCTATGTTTTTTTTGTAATTATGGGAAATAAATGGAAGATGTTTACATGAGTAATGTTTGCCCTTACTGTGTTATGAATGAGTTTTTTGTAGTGTGTCTGGGTGCATGTGCAAGAAAGTAGGAAAACTGTTTCTGAAACAAAACTTGACAAATATTTGTAATGAAAAGTAAACGTAAAGATTGCTATAATTGCACTATAGAAACAATGGATGTATTAAACAAAACACACAAAAATTTTATATTTTACTTGATAGAATCTAAATAACATAGTAATAATACTAAGTAAAGATACTTTAAAATCAAAACAATAGGGCGTGAAACATTTATATTGATTGTGGTAAGAAAAAGACAAAAATAAAGAAGGACATTAAAGAAAACAAAAATACACTTTAGAAAATGACTAAAACATGAAAATAGAACACCAAACTTAACTTCAAAATAAAAAAATATATTTTTTCTTTAACCAGATTTTCATTATTTTATTTATTTTATTTTATTTAAGTGTCCCTGGAAACTACAAAACTGATTATGAACTGACCTAAATATATGCAGATTAATAAGTTTATATATTTTAATAACATAGCATATTTTAATCATGTGTAATTAGCTACAGAACACAATGAAATATAATGATCAAAATAAAAATACTTTATTTTTATTATTTATTTATGTATGCATGTATGTATTTATTTATTTATTTTTGTCTTTTTGAGACAGGGTCTCGCTATGCAGTTGAGGCTGGCCTTGAGTCCACTTTTGTAGCCCAGGCTGGTCTCGAACTCGCACCAATCCTCCTGCCTCAGCCTCCCGAGTGCTGGGATTACAGGCATGAGCTGAAAAATACTTTAAATGTAATACATAAAGTTAGGAAGATCATACACAAAATCAGATGGGAGTTACATAAATTTTATTTTATTTTTTTATACTTATTTATTTATTTATTTATTTTTGTTACATAAATTTTAAAATAAGCAGTATTAAAGATATAATATGTTAAAGCACATAAATTAGAAATGAGATGGTACTTAGAGGAAAATAAAAAGTTTTAAGACACTATGCTAGCAAAATAAGTGATATTGTATCACTGTGGGGACAGGATTAACTTAAGTAAATCACATTGATTTATATTTTATATTGATGAAAAATGGTTCCTCTGCATTATATGATAGAAAATTATTTCAATATGTACTATAAAAGTAAACTAACACAGGTTCAGAAAATTATTTCATGAATATCATGTAAAGATCTCTCTCTCTCTCTCTCTCTCTCTCTCTCTCTCTCTCTTTTTATCTCTCTATCCATGAAAAACTCTACAATACCTAAAAAATGTC
Source organism: Myocastor coypus (assembly GCA_004027025.1). Classification (NCBI taxonomy): domain Eukaryota; kingdom Metazoa; phylum Chordata; class Mammalia; order Rodentia; family Myocastoridae; genus Myocastor; species Myocastor coypus. The sequence goes on along the minus strand of PVJA010020302.1, from coordinate 9,248 downwards.
TACTGGTTAACTGAAATAGAGACAACCAATAAAAATGTCAGAAAAAGACATGACTGGAAACGTTATAAATGGTAATTTCTAGGAAAACTTTGAAAGTAAGGAATGGTGTTTTAACATTTGTCAGAGAAATGTAAAGAGAACACACAGTGAGGAAATTAAAACACACGGAGTATTTAAAGTGACTGATTTTAGAGCTGTGAATCCTTAGCAAGAATAAGAACAAGTGAGATATCACATTACGGGGATGGTTGTTTTAAGTTGGCAGGCTCTGTTAGAAACTATTTTATGGACCTGTATCTGTGAGCAAGAGATTGCACAGAGAAAAACGTGTGAACAAATTAATGTACTAAACAAGCAACAAGTATTTAACACAATGATATCCACAGTAATAAAATAGTAGAATCACAAATGTCCAAGCATAAGACCACTAGACTGTATGATATTTACACAGGAGAATTGTATAGTTGCATTTTCCATATGGTGTACATTAATCTCTTGTGGTTTTATACATTTATATTTTTTATTAATACTTGCAGTATTGGTACCATTATATAATGTTAAACTTTCTAATTTTGAAAGTCATATATAGATTGCATATAACTAGATAATGTGCTCTTGAAAATCTGATTATCTCTGTCTTTTGTCAGGGTAGAAGTAGTAGGCTTGAAATGAAGACCCTAAAGTAAGCAAGTAAGTAAGTAAATAAGTAAGTAAGTAAGTAAGTAAGTAAATAAATAAATAAATAAATGTCCTTTCCAGTGTGCTATATTTTCAGCCCTTTTGCTATGTATATTTTTTATTTATTATTGACTGATTGATTGCTACAGGGTCTAACTGTATAAGTCATTCTGGTCTTGAGCTCGTATGTAGCACAGGCAGCCTCAAACTCATAGCCATTTTCCTGTCTCAGGCCCCTGAGTGCTGAGATTACAGATGTTCACACACTCAGCTATATTTTTATTTTGAGAGTCTCAGGAACTTGCTATTTTGCCCAGGCTCAGCTTGAAATTCCAATCCTCTTGTCTCAGTCTCCTAAAGTGCTAAGATTACAAGGGTATACCACCATGCAGTCTTCTTTCTTACAAGACATATATTTAAAACATTTATGTTTATAATAATTATCAGAACTTGAGAACATAAACACATCTCTTTATTATTTATTATGTTTTATTTATTCAGTACAGGTTCCGCAGTGTCTCACCAAATAGAGCGGACTCGTAGTGATCCTCCAATTTTAAGCCTCCCACGTGCTAGGATTACATGTGCATGCCAACAAGCCCAGTCTCAATTGCTGTCTCAGTGCACTCCAGGGGAAGGGTCTAGCACGGCATGCTGGGGATAAAACCCTGACCCCTGCATCTGTCTAAGCAGGTGCTTTAATCTTCTGAGCTATCTGGCTGGTCCTTTATTATTTATTTTATGTTTTCTCTTTCTGTACCTAGTTTTTATATTTCCTCATATAATTATTTCCCACATTGACACCATTCCTAAATGTTAACATTGTTTTGTAATTGAGACTCTAATAAAGGAGTTTGTGTATCACACAAAGTGATGTTTCATAGTTGTTGAAGTGAAACTATTATTTGAAGTGAATAAATATACAATCATAGTGAGGTGAAGCAGCAAATGTTTTAATTAAAATCTGCAGTGCCAGGATTAAGCCAAGAACAAATACATATAATATGTATTAATTATTGTAAATGTTATATAAAATAACTGTTTCATTGCTATTTTATCTTTTTTCTCTTTAAAATGAATAAAAATTATATATATATATATATATATATATATATATATATATATATATATATACACAATTGTTAGGACAGATATACAGCTACTTTCTCTTAGTTCAATGAGAAGAAATGTTTGTACTAATATTGTGTAGACAAGATATCAGGTCTGCATCTTGTCCTCTGAATACTACTACGAAGATGACTATATACAATGCATTAATTATTGTAATTGTCCTACTAACCTGTTTTGAAATTGTGTAATTACTATTTTTCGCCATTAAAATGAATAAAAAGTAAAAATAAACAAATACATGTATTAATTCCCTGGAAAAATGGCTTCCCATTGTGTGATGTATTATTAGTAATTAAGGTAATTGTGAGCTATTATTTTAGCTAATGAAAATAAGATTTCAAATAAGGAAGGTGTTGCTAATGCAGCAGCTGTAGGCTTATTGGAACACACAGATTTTGTTTTTGCTACTTGGGCAGATGTTGGAGGCAAGTAGAGTAGTGTCTTCAGTCATAATGACTCAAGTAAAATGAGATTTTTTTTGTCTTTTTGAGACAGGGCCTCACTCTGCGGTTCAGGCTGGCCTTGAGCTCACTTTTGTAGCCCAAGCTGGTCCTGAATTCACACAATCCTCCTGCCTCAGCCTCCCAAGTGCTGTGATTACAGGTGTGCACGACCATGTCTGGCCCAAAGTGGGAATTTAAAAAAAACAAATTGATGAAACAGTACAAGGGGTGATCTGAATCTTAGTACAGGGTTTATAATCTCTGCCAATAAATTTTGAATTAAACTTTATATAAAATTATACCTAACTAAGCATAATTTAACAAAAAATTTAAAAGCCACACCATATTTCACCTGCAATAAGGTGTTACACATGCCACCTTCTCCAGCTGTCTACCCTGATGTCCTAGATGCTATACTGAGTTGGCTCCTGTGTGAAGAGAGAGTAAGGGAAGCATTCAGGAAAAAAAGTCCTGCTAGCAGAGCCCAGAGAGAGTCCAATAAGCCTGGCTGCTCCTGAGTCAGCTGATAGAATCTGTAGGAACAAAATCTTTCAAAACAGAAGGATGGCAGCTGTGTCCATCTACACCATAATTAACAGTCCACATATAGCAATTTACATAGAATCTCATGGGATAGAGAGATGATGACTCAGCTGTGGACCAGAAAAACACTGCCCCAGACTGATTATGACCATCTGCCCGAGACATCATTTTATCTGCAACAGAGAATTAAAAAAAGCAAGGGCAGGATTTACCACATCCCAACCTAACTGTAATCAGAAAACTTAGTCCTAATTAAGGTTATTCTGCTAGAATGTCAGAAGTTTGTGTAATGAGAGAGATCAGTTTTACAAAGTACAACTCCTTACCTATATTTTTGTTCCATTACTCACTAAACTTTGGTACTTTTTGACTTTTCAATGGTCATTGACTTAGTGTGGTTTATTTCAGTATATATTTCTCTTTTTTCATAAAAAGTTTAGGATCTTAAACTTTGGTTGGTTATTCATGTCGTAATCTTTTGATATTATGCTTAGCTGAGCTTTTTCCATGTACTGAAACATTAGAAATACAGATAGATAGATAGATAGATAGATAGAAGACAGACAGACAGACAGACAGACAGACAGACAGCACAGGATCTACAGGGTCTCACTATACAGACTCGTAGTGATCCTCCTGTTTTTCAGCCTCCCAAGCACCAGGATTACAGGCTAGCACCACCACATCCGTTCTCAATCGCCATCTCAGGAGGCCCTTGGAGTGGGGCCATCATGGCAGTCCAGAGATTGAACGCTGGCCCCTGCATCTGTTGAAGCTGGCTTTTTAATCCTTTGAGCTCTCTCCCTGGCTCAATTCATTTTCAGTTGAATACATTTTCTCACCATTTATTATTTATTTATTTATTTATTTATTTATTTATTTATTTATTTATTTATGTCTTTTTGAGACAGGGTCTCACTATGCAGTTCAGGCTGGCCTTGAGCTCACTTTTGTAGCCCAGGCTGGTCTCAAACTCACACCGATCCTCCTGCCTCAGCCTCCCGAGTGCTGGGATTACAGGCGTGCGCCACCACACCCAGCTTTATCTGGACAATTTTGACCTGCGTATATTGTGATACATTTTTTAAAGTCATGATGATTTTCTCCTAGCTTTTTTCTTTTGAGGAAATTTTAGTCAATCTTCTCATCACTATAACCTATAGATAATCTGTTCTGTATAGTTTCCTATGTTTTTCCACTTAATTTTCAGCTAGTGAATTATGTCTACAGGTGATCTTAGTTACGTCTCTCTTTTGGCAGTGCACAGCGTTTAATACACATGGATTCAGTGTTTCAGCAGTTTTGGAAAATTATATCCTTTTATCAGAACGGCCCACGCCTCATTCTTTCCTTCCTTTGAACTCCAATTCCCTGTACGTTTCTCATTTATGTGAGTTACGAAACTTGCTTCAAGCTCTTTGAAAGTTTACATTCTGTATTTTATATTATGGTATTGCCTTTCTTTCAGTTCTGCAAAAAAATTTATAAAACTCAGTTTATGTTTAATGATTCCATTTTTCACAAACTAAACTCAATTTCTAGTTGCATCGCTCATTTTCTGTTTTATAAAAAGTAGGATACAAATTTAGTTTTTGATATCTTTCCCAAATTTTAGTAAGTTTTTTATATTTATTACATTAACATTTTCTTACCTACCAACTCTAATCTTTTTAATTCATATCTTGATTATCTTTTATCTGTTGCATTTTGCATACTTATGTAGAGCTCCAAATCTCCTTTTTTAGTTTTTATTACTGCAGTTTAGCTGTGCCTAGTGCTTGCTCTCCTTGTGTAAGGTCCATATGCATACACAGCACATTTTAATTCTTTAGTTCACCTTTTTCCTTCCCTTCTACTACTCTTCCCTCCAGTTCTTGATTTCTTTCTTATTAAAGATGTGGAGAAACAAAAGCTTTATTTCACTGTTGAATTTTCAACTTTAGTGCTGCTATTCCCAGGCTGTCACAAAAGCTCAGATTATTCTAATTCTAACAAGGATTAACAAAAAGCGAGGCTCCTCACCTTTGAGCAAGGACCTGTTTTCCTCTGTTCGGGCATCACCTAAGGGAATTATTACAGTCTCATTTTACATTCAGGAGGTTTTTTTGTAGCTGGTCCCGAATTCTAGTGATAATTTTCTTATCACCTTGATGTTGAAAAGCAACAACAAAAACTGTCAAATATTCACATGATTTTGTATGGTCAGGTGGTTGAATCCTGCAAGCTCAGAAGTTGTAAAATATCTCAGGGAGATGCCTGTCTCTTGCTTAAGCATAGCGCTCGCCTACCATTCTTTCATTAAGCTTGTGCACACTTAGGTTTACAGATCAAGCCAAGCGAAGACAGGTAAAACTCTACGAACTTTTCTGTAGTAGCCTCTGATTCTCAGAATCAAGAGCTGCTGAATTTCAACTCACTTTTAAACAATTTCTCCATCTTCAAACTATTGTTCCCTTTATTACTTATGCTTTTGTATCAGCATTGCATTGAACATGAGGTTCTCAGTCTGACTAATCTGAGGGTGGGAACAATTTTATTAAGAGAAAATCAGCGTACATAGTCAAATATATTTAATAAAAAGCACAGTTCTGGGTAAAAAAAAAAAAAAGAAAAACTAATATTGGTTTGAAATGCAAAACTATCTCACTTGGTTATATATTTATCTTTCTACATATACTACATATATTTTGTTTTTCTCAGTAGAACCAATTGGAATACTTTGAAATGTTATTTGGTTGTCATGTTGGAAAATCAGAATATTATTGTTGGGCCAGCAAGATAGTTCAGTGGTCTAAAGCGCCTGCTTACACAAGGGTAGGCAAAGTGCTCAGGGATGCAATTTGATCCCTAGTACCACATGCCACGCCAGCCCCACAATCTGGGTGGGCTGAGCCAGCCACACACACACACACAAAAAAAAAAAAAAAAAAAAAAAAAAGAATGTCATTACTCATGGAAACATTTTAAATACAAAAATATCTATAATAATTCTATTGTCAGAGTACTTTTTGATTATTGTGAAAAGTCCCTAGTAGATACAATAATCAAACCACCAGTGTTATAAATGACACAACATACATAGGTACACACAATTTTAATTCATCTGATTTGAAAAACAAATATTACTGTACAAAGCAAACTTTTCTAATATTTAGACTAACAACATGGCATAAGATGTAAAGAGATTAAAGGATATATATAAGAAGCGATTTTGTATGACATAGTCAAAGGATTTTAGATCCTTAAGGCCCAAACAGAGCTTTTAGATACTCATTATTCCCTTCTTCTTAAATAACCACAAAGCTGTGACTGACATCATATCAGTACACAAAGTCATGTGTCAAATTGATAGTACAGATCTACTATCTAGTAGAACTGTAACAAAGCAAGATTTCCCATAAAATAAAGTTTATTTAATAACACATGCCTTTTATGCAAATGATTAAAGTGCAATTTGATCACGTTTTCACAGTATTATTAAAATCAATCAATAGTTTTCCTACAAAGTATCAAACACAGACCAATTAATAATGAATCAAAATGGCATGCTGAATTTCACTTATTTTTGTGAAAATAAAATACAAAATTTTCTCACATGACAAAAACTGGAGATAATACAAGTAAGTAGGAGGTTATAGCTAGTAAATTAAGAGGCCTTGGGAATTCCTCTGTAGAGCCCGTAGGTTCAGTATCTACTGCAGCACAGGAAGTGGCAACAGCCATGACAGTCACAGCCATAGGACCTTCCATAGCCATAGCCCAGGCCTGCATAGCAGTTGCCCTAGAAGGGTACAGTGCCAGGAGTGGGCAGTTCAATTCAGGACCAGGAAGTGGGCATCTGAACTATCAACCCGACTGTCAGACAACAGCTTTTTTACAACTGTTAGTGGTAGGTGGGGAAACCACAGGCAGTGCAGTGTAGTGTTATTTCACTAGTGAGCTTCACGTAAGTTCATAAATATATACTTACTAAGAAATCAAGGTCTTCTCAACCTAAAAAAGCTACTCATGTTAACATTCCATTCTTATTTATGGCCCTTTCAGGTGATATTCTTGTTCTACTTCCAAGACTCTGTTTATTCTATAATGACTTAGTTGAGTGCATACAAGCTAATTATACAGCATGATGCAGTTTATGACATTTTATTTTGCACTTTTGTGTGGTTTGTTTCCATTCCTCCAAAGGAAAGAAGACTTTTGTTCTTCTTTTATGTTGTTGGTTCGCTTTGTATTATGACGCATAATCTCTTGAGCATTGCTCATGAAAAGGTGGTTAGTTACTGATTTTTAAATTGATAACATAAGTGCTAGGGAATAGCTCAGTAGAATAAACACTTGCCTGGCAATCACAATGGCCTGAGTTCAATCCCTGGTCCTGCAAAATTAATAATAATAATAATAATAATAATAATAATAATAATAATAATATGTGCTAAGTTACTAACATTTTTAGTCATGTTACATTTATTTCTCAATCTTTTTTCCTTAATAAGTGTTATTTCAATCTGTCCCTAAAATAAATGACTATTTTATGGGCAAAAGTTCTTGATAGTTTCTGATTTCTTACATAGCATGAAAGTATTGTAAATGTAATTGAATCACCCTGGTTAGTTGGGTGATCTATCCTCAACCCTAATGTAGTCTTGTAATTAACAGACCTATTTGCTGGTAAAGAGAGCTTGCAGTTACCCCAGAGACATGCCTTTCATGAAGTCTCTGAGTATATTTCAGGGAAAAAAATCTACATAGTCTTCTGTAGTGTACTCCCAAATGATGAGATATCAGTGGAAATATTGTCAAAAGTTATCAATAAAGTTCATTAAAATAAAATTCATACAAAATGCAGACCTAGAAAGATTATAGCTGAAAGAATTTGACAAAAAAGTCAATCTTTCTAAGATGAACCATTCAAAATTATTCAAAAGGAAGATGCTTCCATTCTTTGTGGAACTGCTAAATATAAAATTTCCTACTCCACAAATCCCACCAGAAGTAGTCATTGTTTGTTCATTGAAACGGTGACAAATTCATGGAGCCGTTTAAAAATATCTGGTTTTCCCAGACTTCTAACATAGATTACTAGAGATTTTCAGTGGAAAATTGTACACCAGGGCTTATTTCAATCACTCAGCTGTTAATTATTTATTTTCTAAACATTTTTCAATAATTTGGACAATTTGTATGTTGTGACATTGCGCTATGACATTTTCTGTTGCTGAGCACAATGCTTGGTACCACAAATTAAAGAAGGTAAATTTTGATTGCTTTATGTTTTCAGTCTAGGTTCAGTTACTTCAAAAGCAAAAGCTACATGGGTGAAGCAGAAGGAAGAGCAAAACTTCGCATATTATGGAGAGCTGGGGCACAGGGTAGAACAGAGCCTTTTAGTACCTAAGTTAATGGGTGTATGACCTACCCAGGTATATACAAGGTCATGATTTACCAATCTAATAAGTATTTTTAACCTAATGATGTTGACAAAAACTAACGGTCATACTATATCTCATGCCAACTTCACACCCAAATACAATCCTATAAACCATACTTCATCTCAAAATAAAAATAATAAAATTCATAATTTCACCTTATATTACACAATTGCCCCCATATACCTGGAAGAACAGTAGTTGTCTTAACATTTATAGCACTTTTCAAAGGGTAAGCTACTACTGAGACTGAAGACTCCTAGGTTCGAACTGCCCATATAAATAAAAATAAAAAAAATGTACACAGAATAGGGCAAAAATTCCTATTGTGAAGGAATGAAAGAATTGATGGATAGAGAAGGAGTAGAGCAAAACAATGGTAAAACCAAAGAGTACAACATTACGTCCTGTAGCTCCATATGCAGGACCTGAGGACACACAGTAGTAAAATACAAATCTCATTCTTATGATCTGATCATTGAATATCTTTGGGCCTCTGGGTTGGAATGCCTCCACTCATGGGCTGAAGCTTTGCTCAGCAGACATTCCAAATTTCTGATGCCTCTAACTTCTTGGAGATCGCCACCATAGCTGTGGCTTCTCTCTCACAGATTCATGTGTTTTCCTCTCAGAATACCATTTCTTGGAGTCCAAGTCTCTCCTTTGTAATCTTGACAGAAGCCTTTTTGTTCCCACAACACCTAGGTTATGTATACCACCAAAAGCAGCATTATATGGGTGAAACCAAGGTTAGCTTCTAGCTCAAGCTGTAGCTGGGCTTATTTGGATGAAAGCTACAGCAGTATCTGAATACCTAGGTGGCTGAGCAATGTAAAAGGAATTTCGGGAGCCAATTCCTTGGGAGGTCTTTCTAAAGCCAGCATCTAGTCCCTATACGAAAGTAGACTGTCTCTTTTCAATGGTGCAAATATTTTTAGGACACTTTCTTTCTTTCCTTCCTTCTTTCTTTCTTTCTTTCTTTCTTTCTTTCTTTCTTTCTTTCTTTCTTTCTTTCTTTCTTTCTTTC
>PVJA010020301.1:0-37144 GCA_004027025.1 Myocastor coypus | reverse complement strand
TGCAGTTCATTCATCCCTTTCCTCTGAGGTCCCATAATCTCCTTGACCAGGAAATTTGGGACACCTCTGAGTTATAGGATATTACAGCACAGGTTCTCTTATATCCTGGGTCTTTATTGACCTTGAAGGGCTAGGTCCAAAATATTGGCTATCCTTATAGCCCTTCTTTTTCTCCAATTGTCGGTCTGTTAACTTACATAAATCACTGAGACTGTTGAGCTTGCAACGTTTTGTATAAATAAAATATAATTTTTTTTTAAAAAAGTGGCACTTAACAGACACCCTTACTAATTGATTTAGGAAAAAAAAAAGATTCAGCATGATGCCCAATATTTACTAAGCATTCCTTAACATCATTCCTGCAGGCCAAGATTGTTGCCACACAATCAAGTCTGCATTCCTCCCTCACCCCTGCCAGTGGCGCTGCAGGGGAAGCACAGCAAACTTCTGGGCGGCCCTCCTCAGCCCTGAGAAGGCCTGCACTTCTCCCTCTTTTACACCTTCCACTGAAATGGGCCACGCACAGTGCCAGAGCCTGACGGGTTAGGAGGAATCCCAACTCTTGGCTTGGAGGATGAGCCCCCACAGAGGCACCAAGCCAGGGCTCACCCTCTTTCTCCCCACAGAGGCCCTGCACTACAGCCGGAGAGGCCTACCTATGTCCTGCCCTGCTTAGGGACAACACCATGAGCATCCTCAGCCTCAGGCTACTGTCTCTGGCTGTCAAAGGCCCATGAGGAGCAGTTTAGGTGGCTCCAGAGCCTCTGAGGATTGCTGCAGACCCACGCACCCAGGATAAAGAGAATGCCTCCTACTGCAGGGGCAGGAGGCAGGCCCCTGGGGGCTCAGGACTGCCACACTATCAGTGGCTTCCCCAGGCAGCTCGAGCCCAACACTCTGTGAATGTCGGCGTCCTGCTGCACCAGGCTGGCTAGAAGCCTGTGGTGCTCAGCCTGAAGGCCTTCCGACACCCATGCACTTGGCCAACTGCTGGGACACAATTACACGTCAAGACACATAGGCACTCTGCCATGGTGCACCCGAGTTGCACCCTCAGATGCTCTCAGATGGCCAGTGGGAAGAAAGCCAATTAAATACAGGCCACAGGTCATTCTGTCCCCAAAGGTGGGCTCTTCAGATGTGAACTTGCCCTTCTATATTCTGATGTACACCAACTCCCAAGGACAATTTTCAAGGGTTGCTTGGGTTTGTTTAGTTTTGATTGGTCAGTATTTCACAAAACTCTGAAAGTCTCTCCAGCTAATATGTATGGCCAGATTGAGAGTAGGAAGCTTTTTAAAAGCCTGTTCCGGCTGCTTCTGTAGCAGTCTTTTTTTTTTTTTTTTTTTCCACAAAATGTTAACATAACTCAGAACTATTATTCTGTCAATAGGGACATTATGATCTCAACTAAGAACAGAGATTTCAATAACGCATGCCAAGGAGACAGAACCCTGCAGCAAAGTTCTGTTCAACATATTTCACTAGGAAAAATGATGTTTATTTGGCTCTGGTCACAGTTTCATCGTGTCTACCTTCTTTGTAAGTTCAGCCTCAATGGTATCCAATTCTCTCTTTGCTTCCTCAATTTTCACTTGATCAAGAGTTGATCTCGGCATGAAGTCTAAGTAGGACTCCAGTTTTTCCTTCAAAGACACAGTCTTGTTTTACTTCTGCCAGTGTCTCTGATAGCACTACTGGGGACTGATGTGACAACGAAGCGTCCGTGCCTTGAGCTGACAACTGCTCCCCGGTGGCTCAGATTCCAAATGTGAACCCCTCCTCCTTTGCTTTCACAAAGTCCACATTCTGAAGACAACTGTCAACCTTGGTTCTCTCAGCAGAAAGATGTAGCTCTGCCTTCTTGAGATCTTCTCACAGACATGTTTCTAACACTAATGCTGCAGTTAGATTTCTTTCAAGTTTTCCCAGTTGAAGTTGGAGTTCTTCATTTTTGGACTTGGTATGGAAAACATCAGAGGTCAGATCATTCCCTGCAGGAATAGAACTTGCTAGTGAAGCATCTTTTGTTCCAAGGGACATCACACAGTCAACTAAAGCCTTCAGATTCCTGGAGCCAGCACTGGATGGACTGCTAGGGGAAAAACTTACACTCTCCATAAGGAGACCTGGAAGATGCTTGGCTTCTGACTCACGTGCCCTTGCATTCTGGTTTAAATCCTCTATGACCAGGCAGACATCCCTGTCCTGGGCCCTACCGACTTCTCCAAGGTGACATAAAATCTCTGTGGTCCATGGGTTCACCTCATACCGTAGAAGCTGACAATCTCCAAATACTGGTTGCAACCACTCAGCAATGTGCACATCTTTCTCCTCCTGCATCTTTTGTGCCACTTCCACCAGCTTTTGCAGTCTTAACTGGACACTCTGTCCAGCACCAGGGGAAAAGGGAACAATTGGGTGGCCCACATGAATCCAAAAGCAGTGGCCAGATCAAGAGGTCCAATCCAGTCTTTGGGGCCAAACACCCAGAATTATCTGAATAGACTACCTGGAAAGAAATGAAAGAATAACTAGAAAAGAAAAAGAAAGGCTCTAAGGCTTTGGGTGAATTTAAAGAAAAAAATGAATGAGAACTGGAGGAAAGAACTAGAAAAGCATAGAGAGAAATTATGAAGTGGAAATGAAAGCTCATCAAAAAAGAAAAAAAAAGAAGGAAGAAAGAAAAGACATCTAGTAGGTATTCATCTTCTTCATTGAGTTGATTCTTCCAGCAGGTCTTCAGATTCTGAGGATGAGGAAAAGAAGCAAAAGAAACACAGTAAAAAGAAGGAAAAGAAGGCTGCTAGTTCTAGTCCTGAGTCTCCATAACATTAACAAATGCCAGGACTCCCCTATGGAGAAAGTGCAATGTCTAAAGAAATTCCAACTGTGAAATGATGGTATATTTATTAATGTGCATGAATTTTCTATTCTTACAGTTGTTCCTGGACTCCTCAATAGGCACTCCTATGCTACTAGGCGAAGGGGCCATAAGTGCTGCTTGCTGCTTGGACATCTACTTTTTTTCCTCCACTGCATGATAAGCTGATAGATAACACACTGCACTCACACTCGTGGTTAAAATATTTGGGAAGAAAACTAATATTTTTGACTAGATGTATCTAATGATAAATCAATGGGAAATGAAGCTGGATACATCTTAAGATGTAATCAGAAATGGCTAAACGAAATCTTGGAAACAACCAAAATGCTGATCATCTGAAGAATGGTTGAAAAAGATGTATTTTTATACAATGGAATTACTCAGCTTTAAAGAAGATAAACTATAAGACTTCATATATAAGTAGATGTATCTTGAACATATACTCCTAAGTGAAATAAACCATACCTCTATACATGTAAATATTGTATAGTCTCCCTACTGTAGGAACTCAAAAGAAGAAATAAAACTGGAAAGGGACAACACAGCTGAATGGAAATCAAGGACTTAAGTGTTAAACAACGAAGTGACTGCAAACAGAAAAGACAAGAAAGATGACAGGAGCAAAACCATGCACTTATACACAGGATGTATTAGATAATGGTCCTGAGAACCAACCACCATAACATTTTTCACACTGAGGATAGCAGAGGGTAACACTAAAATTATGCTTGGAATGCCTATTATTGTCTTTTAGATTTATGCTGCTTCTAATGTAATTTCAGTTACTGCTATACTCTCTCTGAAGTAAATGATTGGTTTATGAGAAAACAAAAACGTGTTAAATGACAGTAAGAGACTAGGAAAAATGCTGGAGGTTCGACGGGCTACGGTTTTATATATACTTAGATTTCTAAATGTCTGTGTAAAAATGTGTAACTGCTTTTATCACATTGTAAGGGGATTTAATAGAATATCAATGATTGATGGAAAATACCAATTCCAAGTTAAGTGTAAGATGTTTGATATTCAGAAAAGACAGTGATGTTTTGTTCAAGTACCTATGTTATAGAGTAATACTATCACGAAGCTTCTCTTCTGGAGGATTAAAAATGTAAGTTTACAGACCAAAGCTTAGAGAAAAAGAAGAGTTACAAGGATTGCCAATATTTTGGCCTTAGCCCTTCAAGGTCAGTGAGGATTCAGGACAGATAACCTGTGTTATAACATCCTATAACTCCATTGTTTCTCCAATTTTCCATTTAAGGAGATTATGGGACCACAGAGGAAAGGGATTGATGATGTATAATGTGCCTAAGGAAAGTCACCTAGAGAGAAAGCATTCTCTCGGGCTTTCACAGAGAGCAAACTGGTCAAGCAATGGTGGTAACTCATCCAGACAGTTGACACTGACAGTAGTTCTACAAAGCATTGTAACATGGTTTCAAAGTAAATCCTGAGGGGATTTGACAGACTCCAGAAACAGCCCCATGACTGCATGAGGCTTTGGGAGAACAAAAACCATAAACATTCCACCACTGGCCTCCCAAAGACTCACGTACATCCCTTGATGCAAAAGACACTTCAGTCCATCTCTGAGATTTGCCAAAGTCCTGTAGTTTCAGCACTGCTGAAAAGTTCCAGCCCCAAGTCTCTTTCAGCATCTAAAGCAAACACTTAGCTATGACCCCTGTACAAATGAAAAGTTAAACACTTCCAACACGCAATGGCGTAAGACAAACATTACTATTTCAAAAGGTACAAACAACAGAACACAAAGCATTGAGGTCAACAGAAGTTCAAAATCCAGCAAGGCAAACATTAACTCCCTTAGTTCCATATGGAACATCAGAAGTAATATGGAAGGAGTTGTGAGGTCCAGAGGCCTTACATGGCTCCACTCTTATGGCACCCTTGGTGGGAGCTCTCATGGCTTCTCTCTTAGGCCAGCCTTGCTCCCTCTTTTCAGTTTCCCTTAAATGATACAAGGCCAAAGGTTCTTGGCCTTTCTGAACTTTCGGGGTTTCCAATGAATATAGGCTTCTCACTCACAGCTTTACATGCTGCTCTCCAGGGTGTTATGGTTTGTGTCTAGTTGTTCCTTCAAAGTCTCATGTAGTCATGGGGTAGACTTCTAGAGTTTGTGATTAATTCACTGGGAGTGTGGCTGTGAGTGCTACACCTAGCCTGGGGCAGAGAGCCTGAAGGAAACTTAAGGGTGACGGACTTCTCTGTTGCCATTGTTGCTGCTACTTTTGCATTTTGCTCTCTGCTCTTTGCCAGTACTGTAGAAGGTTGCTCTCTGCCATGTGCTGCTCTGCTTTGGAGCCAACTGAGAATGGACTGAAACCTTCAGTAACTGTGAGCTAAATAAACCTTTCCTTCCTTCATTTTGGATGTCAAATATTTGTACCAGTTACAATAGAAGAGTAACTGACACAGGGACACACTGCCTGGCCTTCCAGACCTTCTTAAATCTAGGTGGAAGCCTTCTTAACCTCAGAACTCCTGCATTGTACAAGTGCCTAAAACCAGTGCCTTGTGGATGATGCCAAGATCTGCTGCCAGCTGGAATAGTAGCCAGGCTTTCCTCTCTCTTGGTTGTAGGGGTCAAGTGCCTGGATGGCTCAGCACTATGACCCTGAATCCAAGGAATAAATTCTCTATGCTGGCGCCATTCTGGAACATGGCACTCTGCAACTTTACACTCAAGGCAAAGTCCCTCACCTCTGCAATTCTGAGGTTGCAAAGGGTAGGAACCTGCTGCCTTCTGTGATACCCACAGGCCATCCTTTCCATTCACTTGTTGCTTCATGGCAATGGAGATCCTCTCAGCTCTATCTTTGCATTCCACAGCTTTATTAGAGCTTCTTTTCTGGCTAAACTCACATTTTAAATCATCCTGCTGGGCTTTTACTTCTTGGTTCTCAACATAAATCTGGCTAAAAGTTTCCAACAACAGCTATACCACTGCCTTAATATTCTCCTGCTTTGATGTATCTTTTTCCAGATTAATCAATCTACTACACTTAATCTCAGTCTCAGGCAGTCTCTGGAGATGAGCAAAATGCAGACAAACTTCCTGCCAAGTTGGAACACAAATGATCCAGAGTCCAGCAACCAGTGCAGTCCTTCCCAGCAGAAAACTACCCAGCCTAGTCTTTACTGGCAGGCTTTCTATCAGCATTTGGGTCTTCTGAGCTCTAATAAGAATCTCCCATACAAAACTGCCAAAGGTATTCCAGTGCTTGGCTTGTAGGCAACATCTCCAAACCTTTCCTATCTCTTCTCATAAGCCATTCCCAAAAGCTCATACACCACATGGTTAGGTTTAGCCACAGCAACAACCCCACCCCTCCAGTACCAAATTTTGTTCTTACTCTTCTCTGGTTGCTAGGACAAATACTTGACACCCAAAATGAAGGAAATGTTTAAATTGGTTAAAAGTTACGGCAAGTTTCAGTCTACCCTCAGCTGGCTCCAAGACAAAGTGGCACACAGCAGAGAACAACCTTTCATGGTGGAAGCAGAGAGCAAGAGAGCAAAATGAGTAGCAGCTCAGGTAGGTTGCTGGCCTCTCAACCCTCCTTACGTTGTTATGAGACCTGCCCCAGGGCAAGTGCTGCATCCACACCCACAGTAAATAACAAATTCCAGAAACAGTGCATGAGTGCAGGAGGCTTTAAGGGGACAATCAGACATAAGTTGTAACAATTCTGCTATTTTTTTCTTATTATTTTCTAGCTGATTTCTTTGTGCTGTTATTACTTACTTGATTTTTCCTAGCCCAAGCCCCCTATTTTCATGTCTATTAAAATCCATCTCATGTAGTTGGGTACTTCTGTATTTGGTGTATAGGTATTTATGATTGTTATCTCTTCCTCTGGTAGTTTTCCGCTAGCAAGTATGTAACAATCTTCTTTGTCTCTTTACATCATTCTTGGTTTGAAGTTCACATTGCCTACAACCAGAATAGCTAATCCTGCTTTTTTCTGGGTTCCTGTCACATATAGTTGACTTTCAGTTCTTAGACTTTCAGTCTAAAAATTTCCTTTTCAGTTAAATATGCTTCTTGTATACAGCATATTGTTGGACTTGTTTCTTAATCCACTCTGCCAGTCTGTTTCTTTTAATTGGCAAACTGGGTCCATTTACATTTGATTATTACAACTGATACGTATTGGCTTATCTTTGTCCTGTGGTTTTCCTGCTTTTCGGTACCTACTTTCCCCTTAACTGCTTGGTGGTTTCTTTCTATTGTTGTTCTTGAAGCTGTGGCCATTTTTCTCTCTTTCTAGGATATCAACAGATAGTAATTTCTGTACTAACAGGCTGGTTTGGTGGTCATGAATTTCTTGAGTTATTCTCTGTTGTGGAAGTGTCTTGTTTCTTCATTAAATGTGTGTGTGTGTTTGTGTGTGGTACCTGGGATTGAACTCAGGATCTTGTGCTTACCAGGAAAGCACTTATTGTACTGACCTATCTCCCCAGCCCCTTTCCATTAATTTTGAAAGATAGTTTTACAGGGTACATCAATCTAGGTTGGAAACTGTTGAACTTTCCAGACCTAAAATACTTCACTCTAGGTTATTCTATCTTTTTATGTCAACTGTGCTGACTCCTGCTTTTTCATTGATACCTGCCTCATACTGTTTTGATTTGTATCATCTGGTAGCTGTTGAATTGTTATTTTCTGGTTCCTTATTTTTAAGAGGTCTTTCCTTTGGAATTGCTAGCAGCAATGCTGTCTTTAATGTCTTAAAGTCTATTTTCAGTTTCATTTAAATGCTTTTACCAGCTTTCAATGAAATTCTGAGTTTCCTAGGGGTCTCCCTTTTTTTTTTCCTGATACCAGGAATCAAACTCAGGACCTTATGCTTGCCAGGCAAGTGGTTATGCCACTGAACTATCTCCCTGGGCCCCTGGGTGTTTCTTTGAATCTGTTTCATGCATTCAAATTTTTTTCTTTATCATTCATTCAACATTTCCCTCATTCCCCTAAGCTCCTCTATTATTTTATCTATGTCTCTTTTACATATGCTGAGTAATTTTTTTCATTATGATTGTCATTTCCTTTATTACCTAAAAGATTATTTCTGAGCTGCTTTCTTCTACAGCCTCATGGAGTTATTTCTTTATTTCTACTGCTATCACTGCAAAAATTTCAAATGTGTAACTTCCAATTTCTTTTATATGGATGCCTCCTGGACTTGTTCTGAGTGGACTGAAGTTCTGAGATTGTACTTTGCTCCTTCATTTTGACATTTTCTATTTCAAAAAGCTTTTTAAATTGTGTTTTCTGTGTTGATCTTTGTAAGTTTTACTAGTAGCTGTATGACTAATATCAAGGCCTCTCCAGGAACTGTCTGTACTTCAGGGATATCTTCTGTGCATAGACCTGTACTTTGCATTCGTCCAAACCAACTGGTAATGGGGTGCTGCTTTCTCTTTGGCTCAGTCCACAGTACTTGGTGTAAGGCTATGGTGAAGTTATTACCCTAGAACTTCCCAATATTGTCACAGAAGGGGGGACAACTTACTATAACCCAAAGACATCCTAGCCATAGTAGTACAATTAATAATAAGCACAGTCTAGAAGCTAACCAACTGTGGTAACTACTGATTTTTGTATTTTAGACCATAGGAGCAAAGTCTACAGTTCTATAACAGGACCCATCACACATTAAGAATTTAAAAGCCAAGTCATTCCCCACATTAGAGTTATTTACCCAGGGTTCCTCCAGACAAGACAGCTGCCATGTCCTGAGAACTTGTCATGATGGCTGCTTGACCCATAGTGTAGGCACATGCATCAAGCAGCAGGCTTCCTCCAGAATAAGGCTCCCTGGCTGGCAGAGGGGTGGTGGGTAGGGTTTCTCCCCTAAGTGGCTCACCATAGGAGTAGAGGGCAGTTTCTCCCCTCTTGAGCAGTTCACTGAAGCTCCCGGGGCTCACGATCACTCCCCAATATTTTCTTCATCCATTCATGTGCTGATGAACATACAGACTATCTCCAGGATTTAACTACTGTAGACCTGCATATGCATCGTCACTGGAATAGGAAGTCTTTAGCTCTCTGATGAAGATACCTAGAAAGGGAATACCTAGATCAAATAGAATTGCTAATTTTAGTTTTTTCAGGAGTTTCCATACTGATTTCCATAGTGGTTATGCACCACCAGCAGTGGAGAAGGGTTCCATTCTCTTCACAGTCCTGCCAGCATCTATCTGTAATTCTTTTTTGTTTTGTTTGTTTTTTATGATAGGCACTGTTTCTGGAGTGAGATGGAATCACAGTGCTATCTGAATTTGCCTTTCTCAGGTAGCACATGACATTGAGTGTTTTTCATGTATTCACTGGCTGTTCATACTTCTTTGCCTGAGAAGTGCCTATTCATTTCAGATTCCCCTTTTAAATCTAGAGGGTCTAATTTTATTTTAGTTCTTTATATACTCTATACATTGGTCTTTTGTTTGAGGAGCTGATAAAATTTATTTCCCATTCCATAGGGTGTCTCCTCACTGTTCAAGGTTTCTGTGGCTGTGCAGAAGCTTTTTAATTTGATGTGATCCTGTTTACTCACCCTTGGTATTATTTCTTGTGCAACCAGAATTCTGTTTAGAACGTCTTCACCAACAGCCATGTCTTCAAGTGTTTTGCTCCTTTTGTCTTCCACTAGATTAGATATTTTTGTTCTAATAACCTGATCTTTGATCCATTTTTATTTCAGTTTAATGCATGATGACAGATATGGGCCCAAGTCCAACCTTCGATGAGGATGACGTGGACAGTCAGTTTTCCCAACATCATTTGTTAAAGAGGCTACCGTTCCACCAGTGAAGCTATCTGGCCCCTTCCTCAAAACTCACCCATATTAATAGGTGAACATAGTGCCTGGAGTTGGTTTTGAACCTCAAGTTCCACTGACCCATGAGTCTCGTTTGGCTTAGTTTAGCTTTGTTTTCTGCCAACATTATGCTATTTTTATCACTATAGCTTTATAGTATTACTTAAAAAGTCTGGAACTATGATGCCCTGTTATGGCATGCATCTTGATGCCTGCCCCAAAGCCTCATGGGATTGATACAGTAGGTGGGCTTTTGCAGAGGTGGCTTAATCTAGACTGTGCAATGTTGTTATTAAGGACTGTGACTATTAAAGCAGTCTGCTGGCTGGTCGGGCACTGCCTTAATTCTGAGAGCCTAGATACAACGCACAGGACAGGGAAAGGCTTGTCTTGTCCCTTGCTTGTGCTTTTGGTGTCTTCTCCTTGCCAGAGACTGTTTCTCCTCTGCAATGCCCCATGCCATGCCACCCAGCCTGGGAGACAGCTGACTGTAGACCAACGCCTCTACACACTGCGAGCCAAATAAGACTTCTCCCCTTCAACTTGGGGTATTGAGTGTCTCATCTCAGCAGTAAGAAAAGTAACTAAGACATGCTCCTCCTTGCCCTCAAGTTCTGCAGTTTACCAACATTATTTTTTATGCTTCCTATTTTCTTAGGTCTTTGATTATTTAA
Organism: Myocastor coypus; assembly: GCA_004027025.1. NCBI lineage: Eukaryota > Metazoa > Chordata > Mammalia > Rodentia > Myocastoridae > Myocastor > Myocastor coypus. The sequence continues at coordinate 26,738 of PVJA010020301.1, read as the reverse complement.
GTGCTCATAAGTGTTCTCAGTAAGTTTTATTTTATAAATACACAGCCTTTTATATTTGCCTTTTAAATCTTTTTTGTCACTCTGGATAAACAACTAACAAACACTGTATTTTATTACATATTTGAAAATTTTTAAAATATAATTTTCCCAAAAATAAAAAATAAGGCTTTTACCTTCAGTTTACAAAAAGATTTTCCACGTGGGCCCCTAGAAAGCTCATATCTTAAGAAAGTGACATCAAATAATTAGGCTTGATATGCTAAATAATATCAAATGTGTCAATAAGCACTACAAACTCTGTCTTAAGCTATATTTATAGATGTCACTACTATGAGCATTCCAAAATTTGTGTAACACTGTTATAAATCTAATACAGTCATAAAGTTAGCTACTGTTAAATGTTGCATGCCACAAAAATAACCACATTGTCTTGTAAGGTGAATCTCTGCTGCAATGAGTCACCACCAGATTGTCTAAGCCACGGCCACTCCGTGTCACCCACAGTTGTTCCAGGTCTTCTCCAATAACACTCGCTGTCAAACTCGTGCAGGGGACTTCTAGGAAGTCCGTGGTGCAGACTCTGACGGCTTAGATCTTCCCAGGCTGCGAGGCGAGTATTTGCACATCTCTAATGAAGCTGAAGGGCTGAAGTGTTCAAAACCAAGCAGAACAAAAGGGAATTATCTGAGAGCGAATAAAATAATACTGACAACTGTGATGGATTTGTACTCCAGTGCTGCTAGCACATTACTATTTGGCTTTACAGACTGAAGGAAACTGGTTTTTCTTTAAGCTATCTTCAGCTCATAACAACTGAGACATTTAGTTTCCCCTCTTCTTGATCTCTTCAGAACTCAGAAATGAGTCATGAGTATTCTTGTTTTTGTGACAATACACTTAATTGCATAAGTTCAAGAAGAATATGTAAGAATCTATTCTCTGTGTAACCACAGACAGCTGGAAACACTGGTTATATTAGCAGTGCTTGGCTAGAATTCAGACACGACCAGACAGCTTTACAGAACTAAGGCTGACTTTGTACAACCAACAAAACCTCCAGGAGAAAAATGACTGAGCTCGTGGGACACATGGTGTTCATGGGTGGGTGAAGATATCACTTCCCGGCAAGCCCAGGCATGCAACCGCAGGTGAAGTCTGACAGCCTCTGGTGTGGTTTGCTAGTCTCAAGAGGCTTTTAGAAGATTAATCTGAGAATATTTATGAAGAGTTCCAGGAAAGCAAACAGATGGGACCCAGTCCTTTGCTATATTATGTAAATAATCAGGCAAATTAATGAAGCAAAAGAGTCATATTTTGAACAAAAGAAATGGGTGGGGGCTTACAAAGAGCAATCTCAACTGAACAAAGCTAAGGTGCAGGCTGACGTTCCACCTAACGCCTCTCCTGAATATGTGCCATCTCCCTGAAACTCAGGCTGAACCCTGAACTACCCTTTCTCCTGCCACTACCTGAGGGCCACTTTCCAAAGCAGGATGAACAGCCCATCCTCGCACTGGATGGCTCAGTGATTCAGCTCTGACTGGGATGCCACCAAAGCCTGATGAGGTCACAGACAGACATGTGGGAGCAACAGGGCTGTGGGGGTGGTAACACTAAGCTGGGCCACTGATCCTCTAGCACAGCCCGGTGTGTGTACATGAATGATGGTATACTCAGGAAGGAAGGCTCTCCATGGGTGGAGGTGGCACTGACCAATAGCATTACAGTGTGGACAGAAGAAAAAGGGAAAGAAACCCCTATGCTTGTGGGTCACCTTGCCCCAATCTCTTCCTGCTGTGCCACACTGCCACAAGCTGAGCTGAAAGAAACCTCTCCTCTACCTCATGGGTGCTGGTTATTTGCTCCCAGCAATGAATAAGTAACTAAGACACTCAGGATCACTGAAGTTAAAACTGCCCTTTCGCTGAAGTCCTACAAGCTAAGGCCAGGGAGCTTGAGACACAGACTTCCAAGAGGCCTTCACAACAGCCTCTTCCCTATCAGTCTCCCACACCCACAGGCCACAGGGACATCTGACACAAGTGATGGTCCTGGAAAATCCACTGCCTAGGAGCTGGGGAGATAGCTCCATGGCACAAGTGCCTGCCTGGCAAGTGTAAGGTTGTGAGTTCGAATCCTGGTCCTGGAAAAAAAAGAAAACCCACTGCCTGTCCCCACTGCCCATGAGGATGCTCTGCGCCTCTCATCTAGAAATCTTGATCAGCTGCCTCTCAAAGGCCAAGCTAGTTTTCATTCTAACCACTAATCCCTTTTTCTTTAGTTTGTACAGAAACGCCTATCATTAAATTCCTACCTGCTAACACCACAGCAACCTGACTTCAGTGGAACCCCGCTTACAAACCATTTCCTCCCAGACACACTGTTAGCTACTTAGCCAGCCCACAGGATGTTTAAGGACTGAGAAAGCAGTTAGAAGCTCATGAGACAGCCCATCAGCCAAATTCTTCTCTTTGGGAGCGATGGGGGTTTACTGGGAATTGAACTCAGGACTTTATGCCTGCCAGGTAGGTGTTGCACCACTGAGATATATGCCTGCCCCAACCCAGTTGATTTCTGAACTGTAAATTTTCCTAGAGAACCTTCAGGCAGGGAAAGGTTGGAACCCTGAAAATCATGACCCGAGGATGCCACTTTGGCATGCACAAATCCTCAGAAGCATCCTCAAAACATAAATCCTATTATGTTGGTCAATAAATGGAGATTTGAGCTGGGTGGAGTGGCACACCTCTGTAAACCTAAATGTTTGTGCACAGCCAAGTTACCAAGCAATAAAAATTTCTCAGTAGGGGCCAGGCTAGATAGCTCAATGGACTAAGCACCTGCTTTGGCAAGCAAGCGCAGGAACCAGAGTTCCACCCTCAGTCACGCATGCCACACCAGCCCCGGCCCTGGGACACACTGAGCCAGCCACCAAGTGTCAGAGTGGTGGCGCACGCCTGTAATTCCAGCCCTGGGGGAGCTGAAAATGGGAAGATCACTACAAGTTCCAGCTGTGTAGTGAGATGCTGCACCAAATACATAAATTTTAAAAAAAGGTCTCCTGTCATCCCAGCACTAGAGAGGCTAAGGCAGGAGGTACACTGCCAGTTTGAGGCGAGTCTGGGCTACACAGTGAGCTCGAGGCCAGCCTAAGCTGCATAGTGAGAGCCTTTCCCCGAAAGACCAAATCCTCAACTTTATGAGCAACTCTTGAGCACAGCGACCTCTCCAGGTGAGTGGTGAGTGGCTCAAGCAATGCGGAGTCCCCCACTTTGGACTCGTTCTCTCAAGGCACGTCTCCAGCTACCTCCATCTCTCTAACAATGTTTTAGGTTCTAAAGCGCCTGCTTAGGCAAGCCTAGGCACCCACAGGGGCCGTGGTTCCATCCCTGGCACCACTTGCTGCGCCAGCCCCATCCCCAGGGCAAGCTGAGCCCTGATGTATATATATTTATCACTTAGTAGCCAAAAATCACTTCTCCATGGTTATTTAAATTCTAAATTCAGTTACATATTTAGAGCACTCGAGATACATTAAACGGCACTTAGGAAGACAAAGCCAACAAAAACAGACATTCGTCCAGTGTAATGGGACCAAGTGCACCTTACTGCTAGAACTAAATGTCTTATCCCCAAGTAACCGGCCTTCACTGTGTCTTGTGCTCTATGCTCCAACTTCACCACCGCCCTAGAAGCCACACACAGCCCACACAGCCCTGCCAACTCTGCACTGGTTCTGCAAACACGTGCACCTCAGTACCTGCACAACACCTGCTCCTGCAGGGAGCTGAGGAACACAGTGCCCACCCCACCACCCTGCTAGGAAAAGTGGGAAGGAGGGCTGGCACATAGGTCATCGAATCCTAAACCCAAACTGAAATTCTGTGAAGCAAATTCACAGCAGGCATCAAAAATAAAAGTTGCAGGGGCCGGTGAGATGGCTCAGCGGTCTAAAGCACCTGCTTAGGCAAACTTAGGCAACCGCAGGGACTGCAGTTCGATCCCCAGAACCACATGCTGTACCAGGCCCACCCCCAGGGCAGGCTGAGCTGGCCATAATATATAAAAAATAAAATAAAAGGTACAATGAGTGACTTACTGAAATGCTACAGCTTTGAATACCCCAGAAAACTTATCAGTTTTCAAGAGAATGACAAAATTAATTTTTTTTCTGCAATAAGCCTTTTTAGTTCAATTACCATCTGGATTTAATATGATTGTCTTCCTTAAAATATGGTTTGTTGCTGGGTGTGCTGGTGCACACTGAGACAGGAGGGTCACTGTGAGCTCAAGGTCAACCTGAACTACATAATGAAACCTTGTCTCAAAAAAACAAAAGGGGGCCAGTGATACAGCTCAGTGGTCTAAGGCACATACATGCTTAGGCAAGCTCAGGGACCTTGGTTCAATCCTAAGCACCACATGCTGTGCCAGCCCTGCCCTCAGGGCCAGCTAAACGCTCCCACCCCCACAAAAAAAGACAGGAGAGAAAAAAAAAAAGTCCACATCATTTGAAATAGAAGAAAGATTTCCAGGGCGGGGGCTACACATCCTAATTGAAGCTTTCCAAACCATCTAGCACAGCAGTTCTCAACCTGGGGGTCGCGACCTCAGTGGGGGTCAAATGATCAAAACACAGGGGTCTCCTAAAGCCATCGGAAAACACATATTTAAACCCATGCAGTGCCATGGCGAGATTTTATTGGAATTAGTAATAAATATTTCTCAACATATAATTAAATATTGTTTTGTGATTAATCACTATGTTTAAATTATGTTTGATTTGTAGCAATGAGAATACATAATGCATATCAGGTATTTACATTCCAAATCATAACTGTAACAAAATTACAGTTTTGAAGCAGCCACCAAAATTATTTTTTGGTTTGAGGTCACCACAACATGAGGAACTGTATTGTGGAGTCATGGTATTAGAAAGGCTGAGAACCACTGCTCTAGCATTTTTTTCTTTTTTTTTACTAGAAAGGCTCAAAAGTGTTTTCCGGTGGCAGCGCCAGGCCTCTAAGAAGATGAAAAGCGGAAGGGAGCAGGGGTCTGGGGGCAGAGTGAGGTCAGGCGCAGCGGCCATCTGAGCCTCGAAGGGAGAGGAGCAGCTGCCAAGGGGCATGCAAGGAATGGAGGAGTGGGAGGCACAGCACACATGGGGGCCACTGGGAGTGCCCCAGCAGCGGGCCGGGCAGAGCACAGGCCACAGGAGGGCAGCCTAGAGATGAGCCAAGGGAAGTGGCAGGGCGCCAGGCCTGCGTCCTCGGAGCTCGTCCTCGGAGCTCGGGCACCATGGCTGCCGGGAAGAGTCAGCCTCCCCAGCTGAAATGCAGGGACCGATCACCGAAGGAATGAGTGATAAAATACAGCGTGCTGAATGGCGGGTTGAAGTTCACATTGAGGGTAACTTCGCAGTTGCCCAAGTTTAATCTTAAAGCGAACAGGGAGCCTTCACCCACCGAAAACTTCACTGAGTTGTGCTTTAATCTACTTGTGCTGCCATGTTGTCAGGCAACTCCGTGAGTCTAAACTATAAAATAATAAAGACTGGTCCTGGAAGCAGCTATGGCCTCTGCTTCACTCATGGATGTAACACGTATTTGAAATTAAACTAAGCACTCATAGTCTGGTGCGGAAGCCTCTGCCAGGACTTGCAGGGGGCGAAGCACAGCGGGCTATCAGGAGCAGGACCTTTTCATTGGACTCAGGGCTTTGTTAAAACGCCAAGCAGCAACTCAAGCAAAATATACCAAGAGAATATCATGTGAAGAATGACTCTGAAGTCACCCAAGTGAAGACTCCTGGAGTCTGTAATTCCCATGACAATGTCAACTTAGCAAAAACACTGCCCAAGTACAATAAAGCTTGAGTTTTGCATATTCAAAAGTAAATCAAGGTGTAACACTTCATAGAATAACTCAAATATCTCAGTTGCTCTTCAGATCAAAATAATTTATATTTAGAAAAAGTTTACAATAACCTATTGCTAAAATACATAACAAAACAGCAATTCAAAATTAAGTATACAAGTGAACATATTACAAAGAGCCAAGTTAGAAATATTGCAGGTAGCTGGGCATGGCAGCACACCCCAGCACTCGGGAAGCAGAAACTGGAGATCACTGAGAGCTCCAGACCAGCCTGAGCTACAAAGGCCAACCTGAGCTGCACAGCGAGACCCTGACTCAAAAAGACAAGAAGGAAAGCAAGAGAGAATGGAGAGAAGAAGGGAAGGAGAGGGACAGGGACAGGGACAGGGACAGACTGACTGATTAACCAATTACAGGCAGTCAGACAGACCCGGACCCTAGGTGTGTAGAGCACATCCATGTTAGAAGTTCAGGCCTCATGAGGAACACCCACACCCTCATGCTCTCCAGAGCAAACCAACACTGCCTAGTGGTCTACACAACATCAACCGCCTTGGCAGGGTCAAAGCCTCTTGGGCCCTCACACCTCTATGTCTGCTCATCATGCAACCTGCACACCCCGCTAGAGTCCATCCCATCCACCTCACTAGGTAACTGCACTCATGAGGGTTCTGCCCCTCTCACACTCCCACATGACCTTGTGCTCTTATTCTACAAAACGCCTGTGGGAAAGAAGTGAGTTCCACCACCTGGCGCCACCGCCTGGTCCACTGTCAGGAGGACTGTGTGACTGTTATGGTTTATGTCTAGTTGTCCTCCCAAAGCCTCATCCAGTCATGAGGCAGAGACTTCTATAGGTTGAGACTTGACTCATGAGTCACTGGGATTATGTGTCTTAAAACTGATGGGATTATCAGTCTGAGTAGGGCTGGGACTACAGGTATGGTCTAGGGCGGATATCCTAAGGCAGAGAGCCTGATTGGAATATAAAAAGTGATAGAGAGACAACCACAAGCTGTTGTTCTGCTGCCCTGTTTGATTGGCTGCCTCTGCCACCATTTTGTTGCTGTTCCACCGCCATGAACTGGATGCTCTCTGCCCTGTTCCATTCAGCCTTGGGCCAGTCGAATATGGACTGAAACTTCCAGTAACTGTGAGCTAAACAAACCTTTCCTTCCTTCATTTTGAGTGTGGGGTATTTGCCCCAGCAACGAGTGAAAAGTAACTAAGACAATCACTAAGAGTGAGCCTCAAACTAGGTTGTCACTTCACTTTTGTCTTTTTGTTTTTCCTTTTTTTTTTTCCCCCCCCTGTCTTTTGGAAACAAAATTTTGCAATGCACTTCAGGCTGGTCTTGAGCTCACTCTGTAGCCTAGGCTGGTCTCGAATTCACAGTGATCCTCCTGTCTTCCAAGTGCTGGGATTACAGGTGTGTACCACTTCACTCGGCCATTCTGGTAATTTTCTAAGCACGCAGGTGCTGTCTACAGCCACGCCAAAGCTCCACAGTTCAGTACTAGTGCCAAAGCCCCTGTCGCCGCGTAACGCTGTCCATCTCTATGCCCGGGAGCCTTCCCAGACATTGCACAGGGAAGTAAGACGAGGTTAGAGATAACTACTCGGACAGAGGAAGGCAGGCCGCTGAACCTACTTAGCCCGTTACTCATTAAAAGCAGAACCTGGGGGATGGGTGCATGTTTCTGAGGCAGATGGGGCTTAGATGCAATTCTGACTAAAAACTCCTAAGGCTCACCTGGGCCCATGGCTGCCTAACAGGTTCCTGAGGCAGAGCAGTGCTTGGCCTTTCTCTCGTGCCTGTTACCAGTTTGGGTCCAGCCTGCACTCCGCATGTAAGCATGTAAACCACAGAGGTTGTGTCTATGTCACAAACAGTTCAATAAGCAAGGCTGGCTTGTCCCTGAATCCACATCTCATCCCCCTTAACTCTGAGGTAACCAGGATTTATGGGAACACTGCTACGGCACGCACACACACACACACACACACATGACCCTCAACGCCCCACATACTCCTGGGTTGGGCTAAGGTAACCAGACTTTGGCGGCCGGTTTCACTGATGCAGGGGAGGCAGTCCCTGGGCGACCACAGGGTCCCCAGGCTGACCCACCTGAACAGACGGAGCCTCCCTCCAGGCGTCCCACCCAGCTCTCCCTCCTCCTCTGGGCCAGGAGCCGGCATCATGCTGCAGCCACCAGCAAGAACCCCAGCCGCTGTCCTGCCATCCTACGCCTGTGATGGCCTGGACCCCAGGACAACTGGGCCTCACAGGCTGAAACCACCACTTACAGGGACTGTCATTTCAGGCACAGAGTCACCCCCACCCCAAGGGTCCCTTCAGAGTTGTTGCCCCAGGGTCTGCTGTGCCCTGGCCCCCGGCAGAGTCTCACTGGGCTGCTCTGCGTGGGCACGGCCTCCGCCTGCCTCCCCAGCTCCTGGGCTGGAGCCCTTTGCTGCAGCAGTTCTCTCTGTCCTCAAAGGCAGTGCATCGCTGGCTGGGAGCTCCCCTTTCCTTTCCCACCCAAGCCTTCTCTGTGCCAGCCCATGCTTTGCTCTCTCACTAAGTGCAAGGGTGTATCCTGCCAGGCCACTGCCCTCCACAGGTCTAATTTCTAAGAGTACCAAAGCTGCATGACCACACTCACAGCAACAGCTGAGGTCCTGAAAGGCCCAGGGACACCACATTTATAGAAGCAGTGCTGAAACGCCTCAACAAATGTGGGTCAAGGCTCTGAAAGAGACTGCAATCAAACCGAGGAGGAGACAGGCAAATTTACGACTGATTAAATACATGCAAGCCGGGCGTGGTGGCACACGCCTGTAATCCCAGCACTCGGGAGGCTGAGGCAGGAGGACTGGTGCGAGTTCGAGACCAGCCTGGGCTACAAAAGTGAGCTCAAGGCCAGCCTGAACTGCACAGCGAGACTGTGTCTCAAAAAGACAAAATAAATAAATAAATACGTGCAAATTAAAGCCACAGTGAGATTCAGCTTGGGGTCTGGGACACTGGCAGGACTGGAGAAGAAGCCTAATATTCTGCACGGTGAAGTCAGGAGAGTGCTTGCAGCAGCAGGCGCTGACGTCACCACCCTAGGGGCAGTTTCTCAATGTGTCACAGGGTCTGAGCCATCCCTTCCAGGAATGTATTACGAGCAGACAGACCAAGCAAAGAAAATGTAAGCAAGGAGCCTGCTCGCTTCAGCAACCCAGAGCCAGGAAAACAACTTCACACACAGCTACTTTAAACACACAGCACAACACATAAACACATTGGAAAAAGTTATCTGCTATCTGCTCACATTCAGTGAAAAGACTACTTGCAAAATATTTAGGAATTTGGGTAATTAAGGATAAAAACAGGAGTTTGAGAATAAGTCTGAATTGTACGTGTGCACAGAAAAATTTTGTACAAGGGCACACATTCAACTGAGCAGTGTGCCATCAACTCTGGGTGCCAGAACTCTGGGCAATGACACTTCTTGTCTTTCGCACTGCTAAAACTTTTTAGAACAAAAGTATTCATAACCCTAAAGCCACAGGCAACACAGGCATGAATAGTATAAATAGAAGACATTCATGTCATTCTGCAGTACCGCCCTAGACTTGAGCGTGTCCTTCTCTCAGTGTGGCACCGCTCTAGCCTGCGCGTCCCACCGCCCAGCACAACCGCAAGGCCAGCGGTGGTGCCTGCCTGCACAGGCTGTAACTTCCTAAAAGCTTGGGAACAAAGTGAACACTGGAAAACACTGACTAATTAATTATAATTCGCGCCTAGGAATAATTCAGTAATTCTAAAATTCACTAGTTTCATGCCTAAGAATAATTTAAGCTATGCCTGTGCGGAATGAATGAATGATGAGGCAGGGCGAGCCCTATGGCCTTTCTCTGCTCCTTCTTTGAACGTAAAAATTGGTGGCAGGCTCTAGTCACTCAGGACACCTAGTGAAAGCTCCACCATACAGGCTGTCTGGCATAGTCCTTTCACTCTCCGCAATCACCTGACCTAAGATCTACCTGTGGCACTGCAGCTCGGCAGTCACCAAGAGCTCCACACGGCCACTGCTACGAACAACTCCTAAGAGAGGCCTCCCATTTCCAGCAGAAGCTGCACGAGGTGCTCTGTTCCCTGGGATAGTCATTTAGAGAGAAGCACAAGTTAGAAAACAGGAAAGCCTGCTTCAAAAAGTCCACAGTGGGGGAAGTAGTAGTCACACAAAGCAGAATATAAACAACTGTTCCCAATACTGGGACATCCGGGTGCCTGAGAGGAACACAGCAAGTGTCACTCTGCAGAGCACTGGTCGGGTAGGGACCCTTTGGTGGATTTTAAATGGTGGCAAGGCCTAGTCTGCAGGGTTAGAGAGAAAGTCTCCATTTTCCCAGGCTATGGAAGTTAAAAGCCCTGGGGACAAAAGGAATGTCCCCATGGGAGCTGGTCTGAGGTCCCAGACACCTGCCTTGCTCAGAGCCCTGAGCCCAGCACTTTGCTAAGTACCCAAGAAACTTCTCCCAGGGCCGTCAGTGTGGTGAGCACAGGGTGGACACAGCGGAGCCCCGGGGACTGGAGACTCACCGGGCTCCCCATCCCAGGGGCAGAAAAGTGATGGAGCGCAGACGGACACCTGGGAAGCCATCACGGGCCACACAGAGCGAACACAAACAACTCTGTGGTGAGCCTGGCATGCACGGCAGGAGGCAGAGGCAAAACTAGAAAATGCACACAGGTCCTGTTAGCCTGTTTTTAGGACAGAAGGAACGAGCACCAAGGTGAGCCACACAGGTGAAGGAGCAGACCCAGGGCACACACGCGGCGCCAGGCCTCAGCCCCTCCCCAGGGAGACTGCACCAAGAAGCAAGGGGGGTTGTGGTGTCTAAACAAGGGAAGGTCCACCACCCTCTGGTGACAGACTTGCATGTGGATCCTGATGTGGTGTCATCTGGACAAGGCCTGTGGCACACAGGGAAAGCGGGGAGCAGTGGCTCGGGCTCTTGAGAGCCCCTGAGGGGCAGCCCCAGAGGGAGGACGGCAGCCCCGCTCAGTCTGTGTCCACATATGAGAGTCCAGTCGGAGCTGGAGACCCCACGTGCAGGGATGTTAATCATCCCTAGGAGTTTCTTTCTCGAGCAATGTAGGTTATTCTGGGCCCTGGGGTGGCATGCAGGGCAGACCTTCAGAAGCCATTCTGTTTGGTGGGGCCGATAAAAAGACAAAGACACTGAGGGACACAGCCGCTGGGCTAAACAAACGGGAAGGGTAAACAGGGCGAGCAGGTTGCTAGGAGAAAGTGGGGGCGCAAGCTGTAGAACAGGAACTGGAAAGACAGCTCAGGCCCAAGGCACCACGGGGAGGTGCTGCTCTCCCAGGGGACAAGCACTGGGAGGGCGCACAACCTGCATCACTTCTAGGGCAGAGGAGGACGACAGGAAGTCGGGGACAGCCGCCCAAGGCTCCTCTGTCCCTCTTAGCTGCAACTCCAGCGAGGCTGCTTGGTCTGCACACCACAGCCTGTGAGGCAGGTGGCCCATCAGCAAAGGCTCACCGGGGCTCTCCAGGTTCTCACTCCCTGAAGTGAAGGCCAAAGAGCAAGTATTTGGGACGGCACACAGAAAAAGGGAAGCCAGCTCCTGGCATGATCACGCCAGCAGAGGCTCCCAGCAGCCAGAGCCAGCAGGGTGACTTCAGACGCTAATTTCAGAGTTATGTGGTCACTGCAGGATACATGAACACAGAGAAATTCTACATGAATGCAGCAAATCAAGGCTGGCCAGGCTGACCAGTGTGGATCGGATAGAAAAAAGGACCACACAGCTACAGGTCAGACTTCCAAGGAGTCCATGAGGGACCACACCCCAATACCTAGAGTATTAAAGAATCTCTTCACAAGAAAGTAAAATGGTTCAAAGAGCAGAGGCAACACCAAAACTATGTAGCTCGCTGCAAGACTTCAGGAGGAGTTACTCAAATTTAAAGGTTGTTAGGGGTTGGGTCTGGACAGGTATCCGGAACAGCAAACCCTCCCAGGAAAGCACACTGGGAGGTGGTAGCACCGGAAGGCACGTAGTGCTGGGTCACGGGTGCATGGGGTGCTGGGTCATGGGTACGTGGGGTGCTCAGTCATGGGTGTGTGGGGTGCTGAGTCATGGGTGTATGGGGTGCTGGGTCCCAGGTGTGGGGTGCCGGGTCTAGGGCATGTGCTACAAGCAGAGTTCATCACTGCTTAGCCTCATGAATGTGGCTAGGTGGCTTACTGAACACAGAAACCCCACCCTGGGAGCAGATGGTCCCCACAGCAGGTTTGCAGCCCACATAGAACCCCAAGGGAGAGAGCTTCCTCCTGTGGCTGCTTCCTGCCAGCAGCCAGGAGCAGTATCTCCTCTGCCCGCCATCCTGCCCTAGGGCCAGCCAACTGCGGACTGAACATCTACCAACTGAGAGCCGAAATGAAACAGTTCTCTTTTCACTTGGGGGTGTTGGGTGCTTTGTCTCAGCAACAAGGCAAGTGAGGCAAGTGATTAAGACAAGCACCTTCCCGAGCTCCAGCCCCTTGAACCCTAGCTAGGCTCCAATTCTGAATCCGGGCCTGCCAAGCCCTGTAGTGCCTGAACAGCCACCATCCTCCCCAGTGGTTTGGGCCAAAGCTCAACCAGTAATGCATCACAACTTCGCTAATTTTCTTAACAGATAAAGCTGTACCCTGCAAGAAAATAAACACAAATCATTCATCACACACAGGCAGCTTTGTGCAGTGAAAAATATAAATGCCACTCTAGGAATCAAGCTAGAGTTACTATAGAGACATCAAATAAATAATTTGCAATGAAATGAGAATAATCTGACCTTTAAATTCCCATCATATTATTGTATATTTTATGGCATATTGCAGACTTGAAACTTTCATATAAGTTGCAGCTGAATTACATAGAACTATCCAGAAACCTGAAGTATGAGCCAGGTGTGCAGGCACATACCAGAACCCTAGAACTCAGGAGGCCGAGGCAGGAAGATCACTGCCAAACTTGAGGGCAGCCTAGGCTATATAGCAAGCTAAAAGCCACCCCGAACTACACAGTAGGACCCTGTCTCCAATTAATTAATGAAAAGTCTTACATAGCATGTCTTCTACTGCATGCACTGGAACAGTGTTGCTCATCATGCTGTAGTCTGATAAGTTTACGATGAAGCTCTATCTACTGTGAAGTCTCTCTCTACCCATTGCCAACCCACCAAGGATCTTTGAGGTTTGTGCAAAGCACTCATAGCACTTAGAGAAATCTGCCCTGCGCACCTTCCACCCTAGCTTTCTGTTTCTTATTCAGACGAGGGTGTCAGGAACTATTCTCACATGCTCCATTTAGGGCCAGTCCAGCTGCTCCCTAGATTTTCCCAGGCTCAAGAGATAAATAATGGAATGGAAATGTACAATGCCTCGCTGTGCAAGATGGCGGCTGCCACGCCAAACCGTGAGTGTCACTGCAGGGACGCTTCCTCCTGTGTCCTCTGCCTCCCGACCACTTGTCTAGGAAGTGCGCGCTTTACCTCCACTCCTGCCCCTACGAATGGGACAGGGATTCAGGACAGAGATCGCCAGCTCCAGATAGTCCTTCTGCCACCAGGCATGGGAAAGGCAGCGGCAGCTTTGGCAGCCCCAGTGACCCTAGGGGAAGCCATGCAGGCTGAGGGAAGCAGGAACAGGCTTGGAAAAAAGAAACCAAGTCCTGGGAGACACAACCAGACCCTGTACCAGTTGCTGCAGAAAGCTCACTCTATCAAAGGAGATAAGCACGGAAATCCTCTTGGACACAAGCCAGAGCTGCCACCATTAGTAGCAGCACCGTATGTAGAGCAGTCAGGACACGCAGCTCCAGGGTACCTCTCTGTGTGGGGGGACTGCAGCCTTGAACTGCACAAATCCCAGCTCGCTGCCCCTGCCCTATGTCAAGTGCACATAGCATGATCAAAATAACTGCAAAGGAACAGTACAGACCGAGACAAGAGGATCAATGCAAGCTTAAGGCCAGCCTCAGCTACAGCATGAGTTCAAAGCCAGCCTGAACTACACAGTGAACCAGTCTAAAACACGCACATACGCACACACACAAAAGTTGAAGAACATGATAAGACTTGCATTTCAGAGGAAGGAGTTCATAGCCAAATGGTCTACAGCAACTGTTTTGTAAGCAGGACATCTGAAACAACAAAAGTAGGGGCTGGGGAGATAGCTCAATAGAACAAGCACTTGCCTGGCCAGCACAAGGGCCTGAGTTCAATCCCCAGTTCTGCAAAAACTAAAATAAAACAACAGAAGTGACCATCTTCAGGAGACAGACTCAATCCCAAAAGAATTCCACTGGCCAGACAAAGCCCTGCAGAGACTATGGTCCCTTGCATCTCCCATTGCCCTTCAGGGAAAGGGGCAAGAAGCAGGCGCGCAATGTGTGCCATCTGTGGCGCACCCTGAGCTCCAGGCTTCCCAAGGACAGCCACGGTGGGAATCACGTTCAAAAATCGGGGCTCTGAATAAACAAAGGGATCCCAGAAAGTCACTTCCGACACTGGCTCCCTAACAGCGTACACCTCAGCCCTCAAGTATTGCCTTGTGCTCTCTGCTAGGCAAGCTGGGTGCCAGACTGAAGCACTATGAACGCTGTTACAGCGTTACTTCAGCCCAGGAAACACAACAGGTAACTATGTACAAAACCCCGGCGGCCAGTGCTTGTGCAGGCCATCACTTTCACGCACACTGAGAATCCTCACATCCTTAGAGATTCCAGTTTAAGACTACACGCCCAACTACTTTTGTACATGCCTGCTCTTGGGTGCTCTCCCACTGCATGGGTCATGCCGCCTCGGCCCCCAGGCAGGGCTGGGCTTCCGTGCCTGGCCACCGCACCTGGCTCTACTGCTGCTCTGGACAGCGGTGCCCTGGCCCCTTCCATTCAGCCAATCTGCAATGCTGGGCGATGCCACAAGACTGCTAATTCCCCTTACCAAAACCACAAGCCCAACATGAGAAATCAGTTGAGGACAGAAATTCTGTGCCCTTCTGCTCTCAGAGAGGCCTGGACACAGTGTATGTCACCTACTCTCACCTTGCTCAGACTGAAACCAAACAGTAACATTTCCAGGTTGACAGGCACAGTTACTCACTCAAGCCCTCATGATGTGATCAACGCCAAGAAAGAAGCAAGTCATGTATGCTGGGAAAGCGCTCCTTTCCAAGTCAGGGTTGTGCATTCTTCTAAAATAAGTGCTTATTTAAAACCAGCTAACACCATGTCCTTGGATAATTGTTTTAGATCAGTGTAGGCATTTATGGATATGCTTCTTTTAAGTTAAGCATGACTGTTACAGGCTTTTCTTTTTTTTTTTTATTTTTTTTATTTTTTTTATTTATTTTTTTTTTTTTGTTGTTGTTGAGACAGGGTTTTGCCATGTGGTTCAGCCTTGAGCCCTTGAACTTGCAGAGCTCCTGCTGCCTCAGCTGCTCAGCGTGAAGGCTACAGGCGTGCTCCGGCCCACACGTTCAGAGGCTTTCTTTGGTAAAGTGTCAGCTATAATAAATACTTTCACAAACAACACAAGAAAAGTAAAAATCTGATCGTGCCATACAAAGCATAAGACTGTATTTTTCTAGGTTTGGTTTGGTTTGGTATTTAGTAGAAGGTCTACAGGGTCTCACTACATAAATCAGCCTCGTAGTGATTCTCCCATTTTCAGCTTCCCAAGTGCTGATTACAGGCACACACCACCACGCCCAGTCTCAGTCACCTTCTTAGAGTGCCCTAGGGACAGAGCCAGCACGGCAGGCCAGGGATAGAACCTCTGACAACCTGCATGTGCCTAAGCAGGTGCTTGAATCCGCTGAGCTATCTGACTGGCCCTAAGACTATATTCTGTTTTGGTAAGAAAAAAAACCAGTTCATACAGCACTGATCAGAATACAGGGAAAGAACCTGAAGCTTTGCTGTGTATAAGTTGAAAGAGGAAGCAAAGAGTAGCTCCAAGTAGAAAACACATGAACCTCTGAAGTGAAAATCCTTGACAGGGCTGTGAAGATCAACACTGTATGCCTAAGCAATTACTCATGGACAATGGGAACCTTAAGTAAAACACCAGCACAGAGCACTAGGAGGGCAGAGGTCACCCTCGCCATCTATCTTCATACCCCAAAGGATGGCGCGGGAACATCAACTAACATCCAGCAAACATCTGTAAAATGAATGAATGAGGAATAAATGATGAGTGAACTGATAAACAGATCTGTCTCCCAGGAGTTCACTGTGCTACTTTCTTTTAACTTTAATTAATCCTCAATGTCCTTGTAAAATAGCCAGAGGGAAAAAGTACTTACATCACTCTGAAATGGTGGGATCTAGGGAAGCGTGGATGCCTAGATGCCTTTCTCAAAGTAAAGGAAACGCTGCTGCTCCCGACCTAGCTCCTCTGGCCCCACTCAGACCTGGATCAACGCTGCTGTCTTCAGATCTCTCCCAGGTAAGCGGTCCCCCCACAGCAGCCCTGGCCACAGCTGTTACTCCCTGAGGACGCCTGGGTTTGCAACCAACAGACCAGTATGACCATTGCTATCCCAGGCCTCGAATGTGCCTTCCCAACTCATGATCCTCAGAATGCACAAATTCCCAGGCCAGCGCCCAAAGGTTTTCTGGGTCAATCCCGATATGAATTATTTTTTTTTCAAAAATGTACTCCAACATATTAGACCACATTCTGATGTTAGTTTAGAAAGGTAAAGAAAAGAAAAAGGTTATCACTTTTTGTGATGGCTTATGTACACACTATTTTCACAGTCCGCTAAAATACAGAAAACCGAGCCCGCTCCATGCCCTCTTCTAGCCCACAGTCAAAAGATCAGCAGGGTATAAACGCACCTCCTCCTCCCTGGCACGAGGACACTACTTTATGAATTGAAAGCACGGTGCTACATTTACGTGACCTAATTTGCAAAGTCTAAAATAGCGTGAGGCCTCCAGGCTTGATTTTATAAAGGAAAGATCAAAGGGACAAAAGAGAGCTCATACTATCTCTTTGTGCTACGCAACACAGGCCCATATTTTTAAAAAACATGAAATATGGTGTTTAAAATGCCACACCTCTAAACATTTCTGCAGCAACAAGGGGGTTTCAAAGTGAATGCCATTTCTTTCTCTCCAGAAAGTAGAACTGGTATCAACCACATGAACTGAAAATGTTAAACTAGTCAGTTTAAAAATCCAAACCATTTCATTAAAATTTCGCTTAGCAAAACGCTGGCTTCAAATCCTGGCTGAAGATGTTTTCATTTATCTTCAAGTGAAGCGCACAACTTGCGAGCCCGGGAGCAGCAAGCGTCATGTGTACGGGCCCAGCGCTCTCTCAGCCAGGCTGGCTTCCCGCCCACAGCACAGCCCCAGCAGACACCAAAGCTCTAAGTGGCTGTGCCTGCCAGCAGGGCCTGCAGCTTCGTGCATGTTTCTCCCTCTTTAGCCAGACCTCAAGGCCAAAGGACTGAAAGAGTAGCTGTATAAATTCAGTGCAGAAGGCCAAGCACAATCGTTTGGGGGACTGAGGCAGCAGTACTGTATCCTGGGCAACTTAGCAAAACTAGGAACACCCTGTCTCAAAATAAAAACATAGTCAGACACAAAGGCCCTGGGTTGAACCCCAAGTACCACAAAAACAGATAAATACAATACAGGAAAAGAAACAAAATGAATGAAAAGGCTTTAAACTATCCACAAAAGACATCACAAGGCCATGTCCTTAAATTCCTTCAGACCCTTTAAGAACTTCTTACCGGGTGGGGCACAATTATCACAAGCTTGCATTTTTAGTTTCTGTTCACAATGCACTGCGAGCATCAGACTCGAAGAAGCGTGGCATGCAGATGGAAGGCGGGGTGCAGGCACAAGGACAGGGTGCAGATGGAAGTTTGGGGTGCAGATGGAAGGACGGAGGAGGTGAGTGCTGCAGAGGCTCATCCCACTGACAGGGACCACGACACTGCTGGTGACCAAATGACCCCACTAAGTGGCTGGGTTTTTTCATCCCTCAACTCAAAGAAGCGTGGCAAGTCTGGGCTGAGGGCGGCTGAGCTTAGGCTCCGAGTCCTACAGCGTAGCTCAGGCGCAGAGTGTCATCACTAGCTGGAATTGGGGAGGACACCGAGAAAGGCGAAGCTGTGGGAACGAGTCCCGGGAAGACACCCAGCAGGACTCTGCCGGGCCACCCTTCCTGCACCCCACTAATCCCTCTACTTGGAGGTACATAGGATCTTAAAGAAAGTTGCTTGCCATCCCTCTGGGACCTCTGCTGAGGTCAGTCACTCAGCGCCTCTGGGGCGGGGGCACAGCCGCTCAGCCGCAACCCCAGCTCCAGTCACTGAGGCAGGAGAATCCCAGTTCAGTCACCACGCACGACTGTGCACCACATTGCAACCACCTCAAAGAAGCTTCCAGCAGGCCGTGGCACAGCCCAGGCAGGATACAGGTCCAGCCTAAACAAGGCACCCTGCCCCCCAAAGAAACCCTATGGATTTGGGGAAAACAAATCTCATTTCTCAAACGTGCTATTTAGTACAGAGTCTACAGGGTCTCACTATACAGATCAGACTCCCAAGAATTCTCCAGTTTCCAGGCCTCCCAAGCGCTGGGATTACAGGTGCGTGCCACCATGCCCAGTCTCAGTTGCCCTCTCAGCAGGTCCCAGGGGTAGTCCATGGCAGGCCCACCTGAAATACTTCTTAAATGAAGCACACTTATTAAAAATTATAAGTGGAAGCAATATTTTCCAATGGCAACAGCTACAGCTATGATGCTGCTGTCCTCAGGCTGATGATTCACTTGCCTCCAGCGGCCGCAAGACCTACTGAAGTCTGTCAGGAGGGAAAGCCCTCTGCAGATTAGGCTGTCAGACACTAATGCATCTTTACAGTCATGAGCACTTTATTAATTATCATTATATTTGCACAGGAATGGAACTCACAACCCCGTGCTTGCCAGGCAGGCCCAGCCCCTCCCATGAGCACTGGATAAAATTTCAGTCACTGGCCAAATTCCTAATACACATAAGACATCCCAGCCCCACGCAGGGTGAGAATCAAGCTCTGCAGGATGCGCATTGTTCAGGCAACACATGGCCCTGACACACCCAGGGCCCAACCCGACAGCACACGGGGTGTCACACCACGTTTTCGGTGGAAAACGCACTCCCCCTCAGGGCCCAGGTCTTCCCACAGGGCCCTGCTGGCCCGATGACCCACTCACACTGCCGGTGCCACGCACCTGACGTGCAGTAAGTTTGTCCTTACCGAGTGGGCGGGGTGGATACAGCAAGCAGCCATGTATTAATTGGGATTTTCCCCCAGAAATTATTTTCTCCAGGTTTTAACAGTAAGAGTAGTGGCTGCCCACAGAGCGCAGGCATGCGGGCCCTGGACTCAGTCCCGGCACCAGCCAAGAAAGCGAGCCCACGCAACCTGTGGGCAGGCGGCGGGAGGACGTAGGGGCCGCAGCTCACTCCCAGCCCCTCAAAATCCCTGGTCGCGTTTCTCCGCAGGAGCCACTGCTGACAGAAAAAGAAAAAGCTCACAGCTTGTGGAGAAAACAATCAAAAGCAGGTACGGCCTGGCTCACGAGGGAGACCTAGGACCTGACCTGCTTTCCCAGGGAAATTCAGCTTAAATGTAAGTTCAATTCTCAAACAAATATTTTACTTAATAGTATAAATGTTGAGACAGTCTGGGGTGTTTATTGGTACCAATAAAATTGCACCTGTCACCTTTGTCTTTTAGCAATTTCTCTAGATACAACTGACCTTGAATAAGATTAGCCTGGAACAATTCCAGAGTAATTTAGAGGAGCTGAATTCGGGTTTTTGTTTGTTTGTTTTGTTTTTTGGGGGTTTTTTTTGGCAGTACCAGGGATTGAATTCAGGACCTTACACCTACCAGGCAAGAGTTATGTCACTGAGCTATCTCACCAGCTTAATAAATGTTTTGGTTTTCTGTTGTTAGGGAGGGGAGAGAGAGAGAGAGAGAGACAGAGAGAGAGAGAGAGTGTGTGTATTTGGTACAGAGTCTTACCAGACAGCTCGGACTTCATAGTGTTCCTCCTGTCTCAGCCTCTCCATAGCTGGGATTACAGGCTTGCGCCACCATGCCTGGTGGTCAATTTAGCACACCCAGGCGCAGGGGCAGCCTGCATATGGTGCCAAGTTTCAAATCCCAGTCCCTGAGCTTGCCTAAGCAGGCACTTAAGTCTGCTTAGCTATCTCGTCCACCCTAAATTAGAAAATATTTGCATCCCCTTTGCCTATCTTGCTTTTTAAGGTAAGCATTTTTTTCCAGCAAGTGTTTCTTTGGTTTATGTTTTCTAGATTATGAAATTCATGTTTTCTACTTGCACAGAGCAGTGCCAGACCACAGCACAAGAGGAGTCTGTCACATCTGCCTGCCATGGTCCCAAATGTGAGAAGCTGACTCTCTCGCAACGACGAGCCACTGCTGAGCTTCCCAGCCGAGGTGCTGGGAGGGAAGCGTTATTCACTCGGCACTGGCTCCCGAGCAAAGCCATGAGGCAGTCCTGGAACAAAGGTGCTCTTTGCTTTAGAAGGATTTTCACACGTTGGCCAGCAGGCAAGGCCAGCAGGAAGAACCCGTGCACCAGAAAACATGACTTTCTCCGGGCTCGGAGGGTGGGGTGCCCCCAGAACCTGCCAAGAAGGGGGGGGGGGTAGCTGTGATCCCTGCACTGGGAGGCTAAGACAAGAGGGCCACTGCAAACTGAGGTTCACCCAGCTGCAAAGTGAGCACAAGGACAGGCTGAGATGCAAAGTGACACCCTGCCGCAAAACAGTCAACTTGTTTTGTTGTTGGGTTTTTTTTTTTTTTTTGGGGGGGGGTGGTACCAGGGATCAAATTTAGGACCCTGCACTTGCCATGCACGCACTTATTCCACTGAGCTGTCTCCCCAGCCCAAGTCAATGTTTTTTAATAACAATTTTTAAAAAGAAAAAGAGTGTACTTGCAGTGGCCCTCAAATCAGTCTCAGTTGGCTTCCCAGAGAAAGTATTCCACTTTCAAGTGACATGTAACTTAAATCAAAAAAAAGTGCAAGGCTAAACAAATAAATATATACAAACAGCTAGAGTTGTTCCAAGGAACATATATATTCTAAAGCTGCCAGTGAACAGGGCAGAGGGCAGAGGGAAAGCACTGACCCACACACGCTGATGGAGCTTCTGCAGGCAGCCCTGGAGCTGGAGATCTGTGGGCACAGCGCTGAGGCGAAGCCTCCACTGCCAAGCGCAGGGCGCCCACGGCAGCCTCAGGGAGTGCAGAAAAGCCTCCGCAGGCCCTGGGCGGCTCCCTTCCTCCCATCAGCAGAGAAGGCTCTTCCTGACTCCAGCTTGGTCTCTATTTCTAAACCCTCTTCCCACCTGTTACAGTTTGGGTCTAGTTGCCCCTCCCCACAAGCCTCATGTAGTCATTGACGTACAATTTTGCAGTTTGTGATTTAATTCATGATTCAATGGGATTGTGAGTGTGAGTGCTGCTGGCATTATGGATGTGAGTACTGCTGGGAATATGGATGTGAGTGCTGCTGGGATTGAGGGTGTGAGTGCTGCTGGGATTGTGGGTCTGAGTGCAGTTGGGATTATAGACATGAGTACTGCTGGGATGATGAGTGTGAGTGCTAAACTCACCCTGAATGGGGCAGACAGCCTGAATGCAACTTAAGAGACAGACCTGATCTCTGTTGCCACTGCTCCTACCTACCCTCTCGCTCTTGCTTGTTGCCACCACTGTGAACTGCTGTCCTCTGCCATGAGCCAGTCTGCCCTGGAACCAGCTGAGTATGGACTGAAACCTCCAGTAACTGTGAGCTAAATGAATTTATTTTCCTTCATTTTGAGTGTTGGGTATTTGTCCCAGCAACAAGAGCCGAGTAACTGAGACACCAGCTCACCCTCTACATGAGAGCTGTGTTGGCAAATGTCATGCCAAGGTACATGTAGAACATCTTTTTTCATTTTTTCTTTTTCTTTTTTCACCCTCTTTTTGAGGTAGGGTCCCACTATGAAGTTCAGCCTGGCCTTGAGCTCCCTGTGTAGCCCAGTTTTGTCTGGAACTCACAACGATTCTCCTGCCTCAGCCTCCCAGGAGCTGAGATCACAGACATGCACTACAGTGCCTGGTCTTTTTTGTTTTTTTCAGACAGTCCAGGCTGGCCTCAAGCTAGTGGTCCTCCTGCCTCTGCCTCTCAAGTGCTAGGATTGTAAACATGTGCCATCACAGCCAGCTTTTCAAATACTGGGATTATAAATATAGTAACTCCTGCCAAATCCTAGAAGCCCAGCTACTTTGGAGGCTGAGGCAGGTGGGACCGCAGGCTCCAGGCCAATCTGGGCATCATATGTGACAGCACTGCAACATGGAAAGTGTACACAGTCAAGGACACAGCATGATGACAGGGTCCCTCGGTCCACCCTCCAGGACTGCCAACAAATCAATAAAATTTGTTTGGGCTTTGTAACAATGAAAATAAGGAACAGTGTACAATTAAGTGAACTGGTACATGACCACTTTTACTTTTTGTACACTTAATGCAGTTATTCTGCACTGTCAGTGCACCTGACACGTCCACACCTTCAGGGTCTCGCCACACTGCTTAGGGTTACAACTCACTCTGCAGCCCAGGCGGGCCTCACATTAGGAGCAATCCCCCTGCCTCAGCCTCTCAGAGCTGAGATTATAGGCATGCACCACCACGCCGGCTTACTAACATTTTAAACTCAGAAACTTTTATATTCACAAAGCAGAGTGCCTGCCCCACACAAGGGGCTTTCTCCTTCTGTGTTCACGTTGCCCAAGGCCTGCTAGAGCTGGGCTGCTGCTGAGGAAGAAGATTACCAGCTTGGCCTTCACAGGCCAGCCTGCCACCAACCTTCATTGTTATAGGCAGGAGGCCAGCTCAGCAGGTCTCAGTGCGCAAAACCACACACTCCCACTAAGCTGCGTCTGCAGGCCCAGCCTGGCCAGCTCCCAATAAGCCAAGGCTCCGGGCTACACACCACCAGCCTGACCAGCTTACCTGTTCTACCCAGGAAGCCGGCACTCTGTGTAGCTGATCAGCGCACAGGAGCTGTGTGCCCAAGGAATCCCATGCCCAGGTGACTATCCCAGCTGACAACACTCTTCACATGCTGTCACACGGTCACTGGAAGAAGAAGCCACATGCACTGACCGTGCTGGAGGCTGCCTACAGGCCTCTGCCTGCTTCTCCAGACTAGGCCAGGTCTGCTCAGTGATGAACTGATCTGCATCTTTTGCTGTGAGCAGCCCTCAGAGGGCTGCCACTGTCTGGAGAACTGCTGAGGACCACACCCAGCAATCGCCAATCCCCACCCCCTGTGGCCATGCCTAAGACCCCACAAATCACAGACACAGCCAAACTCTCACAGGCTAATTGTGTTAGAAGAAACCCGATGTGGTAGGTTCATGCTGCTATGCTACTCTGTAATACTACAGAGTTAGATCATCTTTAAAATAACATAGGCCAGGCCTGGTGACATACATCTGTGATCCCAGCACTCAGGAGGCTGAGGCAGGAGGGTTGCTGTGAGTTTCAGGCCAGTCTAGGCTGCAAAGTGAGTTCAAGGCCAGCCTGAACTGCACAGTGAAACCCTGTCTCAAAAATGTTTTATTAAAACAAATCTTGAAATTTAGCCAAATCTGCTACCTTTCATAAACTCTGAAAATACACTGTTAAATTTCCACTTATTAGCGTTTGTAACTCATACATATACTCATGCACGTAAACACGGAATCTAAGCACACTAAAATAAATACAAAACAAAAGAAGTTGTATACACGTGTATGCAGTAGTCCTAAAAGCAGTACTATGGAACCTGCAGTGTCCTTCACCTGCCTGCCCACCCCTCCCAAGCTGAGGACCTCACAACCCAAGATCTCTAATCACCCTTCTCTTTTATACCCTACCTATGTCCACATCAACATATGTACCTAATCAGATACATAGATATCTCTAGTTAATCATAGTCTTAGTACCCAAAATTGCAGTGCAGAATGATATCTCTGTAGGTTTAAAGTGGACAGCTAAGCAAATAGCAGTTGCCATGCACATTGCAGCCCTGCGGCTCCATGTGGGCAGGGAGGCAGGCTGGGAGTAGGCTTCCTGCTTAACTTCAGCATACAAGGACAGAAGCGTTACCACACCAATTCTAACTGCTTTGCAGCTAGTCGTGATGGTATTACTATTAGGTTTCTACGGTGACCAAAATAGTGGGCACAGGCCTGGGGATAGAGATCAGTGTTAAAGTGCCTTCCTAGTGCACACCAAGCAGTAGGTTTGAGCCCCAAAACTGAAAAAAAAAAAAGGAAGAGGGAAGGAGGAAGAACAGCCAGACTGTTAGGGTTTATGTCTAGCCGTCCCCCAAAAGCTTCATGCAATCATGGGGCAGGGACTTATACAGTTTGAGACTTGACTCATGATCCACTGGGATTATGTGTTTTTAGTACTGATAGGATTATGGGCCTGAGTCCTTCTGGGATTATGGGTGTGGCCTGAGGTGGATAGGCTGAGGCAGCAAGCCTGAATGTGATATAAAGACAGACAAAGAGACAGACTCATGCTATCACTCTCTGCTGCCCTGGTTGGTCAGTGGCCTCTGTCACGATTGTTGCTGTTCTACCGCCATGAACTGGATGCTCTCTGCCCTGTTCCACTCAGCCTTGGGTCAGCCGAATATGGACTGAAACCTCCAGTAGCTGTGAGCTAAATAAAACTTTCCTTCCTTTATTTTGCGTGTTGAGTATTTGTCCCAGCAACAAGAGAAGAGTAACTAAGACACAGACAAATCATATATTTTTGTGATAGTTATTGATATTTGTTGGAATACTGTATACCTACTGCCTAGTTTTATAATCTATGTATAACAAAACTGATGATAGATTCTAACAATATAAAATTATAATTTACTTCAACATCATGAACTCTGTGCTGAAAGTATAACGTAGGTTATCAATTTTAGTTCTGTGCCGCTACTCTTCTATTTAATGAAATTTTACTTTTTTAACTTTATTTATTTATGTTATGGCCAGCTCAGCTTGCCCTGGGGGGGTAGATCTAGGGCAGCATGTGGTGCCAGGGATCGGACTGCAGTCCCTGCCAGTTCCTTAAGCTTGCCTAAACAGGTGCTTTAGACCACAGAGCTATTTCGCCAGCCCTCTTCTACTTGATGAAAAGCGTTTGTTGTACGTTTACCTGACTAAATCTTTAGGCATGGATTAGTTGTACATCCGAATCTTTACCTACAAGCTAAAAAAATCTTGGCCATATTTTAATAGTGCATTTAATGCAACATTTCCTGGAATTCACCTCAGACAGTGAAAATATCGTTTCTTGGGTCTCAAAAGACACACTTGGAAAACAAACACACTTGCCAAATTGTCCCTTGCCTGCCACCTCCAGCAGAGAGGTAGTAGTGTTCACCATAGGCATCAAGACTGAGGGCACTGCAAACTCTAAATTCACAACACAGAAAACAAAGCAAGCTCATTTTAAAGCGAACTAGGAAGAGTTCAAAAACGAAGTTTAAAATCTTTCTTGGCCCAAGCCTCATCGGCTCAGAATAGCAATCAGACTGAGAGCACCTCAGCGGCACTTGGGGAAATCACCCTGCCGGGCTGGCTATCATACAAGGACCAGCTGCACCAGACAAGAAGCCAGCTTACAGCGAGCTATCACACATTTGTTCTTAGTCAACTAAAAATAAATCTGACCATTCAGAGCAGAAAGCACCTGAGACTCTGATGATGCTAAGGCAGCCGCCACGTTTCAGCTGGAACACCTTTCTTCTTGCTGTGCTTCTAGCTGGGGTGCGTTTTAGTGAGCGGTGGTGGCGTACCAGCTTCTACTCGGCTGCAGGTCTGGCCTGCGGGTTGGGCACTAGCACCCACTCCTCTGCATCAGGAGCTCCCTCAGTTAAAATGGTGCACACTGTCTATCAAGCAAGAAACCTGGAGAGCCCCAGGTCCTGGGGGCCAGTGCTGCCCTGGCTGCCCGAAGCCCAGACCACACAGCCACCCCTCACCCAGAATACAGGCCTCACTGGAGCCCCTCTCCACCGTCACCTTTCACCGAGAGGTGACGTTTAATGGCTTCCCAAGTTCACTGGCTGACATACCACTTTCCAAAAAAAAGAGTCCTACTGTAATACTCAGAAAGCTTGAGAAAGCTTCTGTGCCCTTTCCTAACTTCTCATCAGGTAGGCCACTTGGGAAAAATGACTTTACCAAACGGAAGCCCTCATTAATTTTTAAAATGTGAGTCACCAAAGAAATTAAGTTTCTAGACAAAGTCCAGAATCCCTTTACCAGGAACCTCCCCTCCACAGTGTGCTCCATCATAGACTGCTCCCTGAGCTGGGCAGCAGGCAAAGCGACAGAGCTTCTGAGGACCCAAGGGGCACTGGTCAGCATCTGCACAGCGTCATTGGCCACCTCGTCACTTCCACAGGAGCCTGACTTCTAATCACGGAGCAAAGAAGCCTTGCTGACCCTAGGGCTCTGATGAGAGGACAGAGGACACCAAAAGCCCTTATAAATGGATCCGGCACCACAGAGGACAGAGCGAAGAAAGAAATCCTCACCAGAAGTCAGTACCACGAAATGCCAAGTGCCTTCCAGCCAATGCCTTCCTTGTCATAAAGAAATTGCTACAAAAATTATTCAGAATAAATTATTTAGGGCTAAGAATTAGTAATTTTCACTTCTGTTATAATTTTTTTTTTTTTTTTTTTTTTTTTTTTTTTTTTTTTTTTTT
>PVJA010020300.1:0-37174 GCA_004027025.1 Myocastor coypus | reverse complement strand
GTGTGTGTGTGTGTGTGTGTGTGTGTGTGTGTGTGTGTGTCCTGAACTCATATGGAACCAGGCCGAGGAGAATGTTGTAAAGAGACATGATCCCAGTGGGAAAAGGTCACTGCATCATTTAAATTGCTTCCATCAATCACACCAAAATGGCACCGATATCACCAGGGACATTGGCAAGGACAACCATCACAAGCCTTGAGAGAAGACCTGTTTAACTCTATCCATCAAAGCCAAGCTGAAGAGTATGCAGTCTCTATCAAAGCATTTCCCAGCAGAGCTTCAAGTTCAGACACCATGATGAGAAGCATTGAGGAAGAAGTTTAACTAAAGACACAGGCACATATCCTTGATGCCTCTCAGAGTGACAAGGAAATCATATGCTCCCTATCTATGATGGATGCATATGCAAATAAGCTATAAATAGAAGACTAACAATTAAAGATGCCGCCACCAGGGGAAAGGAATTTCTTATGCAAGACACAATCTGTCTTCTATTATGAGTAAACAATACATTATAAGTATTGATTCGTGGCAGTACTAAGATTCTAAGGTTTTATTTTTTTCTGAAAACAAATAAAACTGGCAACCCAAATTATAAATGAAGGGAAAAATAAAAAATAGATAACAGG
The DNA here is from genome assembly GCA_004027025.1 of Myocastor coypus. Taxonomy (NCBI): domain Eukaryota; kingdom Metazoa; phylum Chordata; class Mammalia; order Rodentia; family Myocastoridae; genus Myocastor; species Myocastor coypus. The sequence goes on along the minus strand of PVJA010020300.1, from coordinate 36,545 downwards.
AAGGAAGGAGGTAGCTCTTTCTCAAATAGGAAGGGAACCAAGAAGTGGAAGAAGAAGGGGGAGAACATAAAAAAGTAAGATGCATTACATACATGAGCCAACTCCATACAACAAATGTAAATATCATGTACTACAAACATGTACCAATAAAATAACTATAAAATTAATAAGGTAAACAAATTTCTTATAGCACATTCTTATTGTCCAGAACATAAACTACCTTGTCCTTAGGTCAAAAATGATTAAATGTAGACGTTCATATGGTTTGATCTAGTGTTAGACTAGTATAGATGAAAATCACCCTCTTAATATTTGCATGGACATGTATGACCACCCTCACTTGTGGAAAATGCAGATCTGGCCTGAACATTATACCAGGAATCTTTCACCTTCCACTCATAAAGAGAATAAGACATCCTTTTGCACATTGTCCACTGGAAAGTGAGAAAAGGAAAACAGAGCAATTGAGAAGACAGCTCATACTGAGGCAGCATATGTCCTCCTGAGTTAATTTTGCTTTAGGACAAAATTTAACTTGACAAAATTTCTCAGAACATTGAGACAAGAAAGTTACTTTCTTCAGCCAATATGACCCTGTGAGTGAACTAGTCATTTTGTTTTATTTTATTTTATTTTATTTTATTTTATTTTATTTTATTTTATTTTTTGTCCAGCTTAGCCTGTTCTGAGGGCAGGACTGGGGTGTCATATGGTGCTACGGACCCAACCGCAATCTGCTGCACCTACCTAAGCTTGCTTAAGCAGGCTCTTTGGACCACTGGGCTATCTCATAAGCCCAACTAATCATTTTAAATGCAGGTAGGTTAGCCTGAAAGCATACTTATGAGTGTTTTGACAACAAAATACAATAACGAAAGCCATGCTTTTGCCTACCACTTATTAACAATTATCTAAAATTTCATCATGGACAGTTCATAAACAAAAAGCAAGCTTCATGGGAAATGCTGCAAAAAAATCAACAACTGGGATCTCATCTTATTGAGAAGCTTCTGCACGTCAAAAGAAATTACCAACACAGTGAAAAAACAACCCACAAATTGGGAAAAAAATCATAACCAACGATCACTGAGACAAAGAAATTCTATCTCTGTCATATAAAGAACTAAAAAATATTCAGCACCCAAAATTTAAAGACTCATAAAAATTGTCATAGGAGATGAATACAGACTTCTCAGACAAAGAAATATAAGTGACAAATAAATACATAAAAAATGTTCCACAGAACAGACCATTTAAGAAATGAAAAAGAATAGCTATCATAAAGAAATCAACTAATAACAAATGCTGGAGAGGCAAGGAACCTTTCTCCACTGCTAGTGGGAATATACATTGGTACAATTACTGTGGAAATCAGTGAGGAGACTCCTTTAAAAACTAGGACTGGAAATGCCATTCTATCTAGGTATTCCTCTTCTGGGTATTTTCCCAAAAGAACTGAAAACATCATACCATAGTGACGTATGTCCACCCATGTTAGGAGCAGCACAATTTGTCTTAGCCAAATCTTGGAAACAATCAAAATGCCCATCACTTAAGGAATAGATTTAAAAAAAAAAAAAGTTGTGGTATTTTTATATAATGGAGTAACAGCTATAAAGACAAACCCAAAGCCTTTATAGGTAAGTGGATGTAACTAGAGACTAGATTCATAAGTGACATTAATCAAACCCACATGTGTAAATATTGTATTGTCTCCCTAGTATAAGAACCTTAAAGAATAAATAAAACCTGGCAGGTAGAATAGACGTAGTAAAACTGAAAGAAACTGACCTTAATGATTAAACAGCAAAGATAAGAGAAATGAAAAAAGATAGGGGAAAAAAAGGAAGGGGAGTAAAACATGCCAGTGCCTATAGAGGATGGCCGAGATGACTGCCCTAATAATTTCCATGAGTTTTTTTGAAAATAGCTGTTAATGTTTGGAATTTTCAACTTGGCTAATTGTATGCTGATATTTGCGATCTGAACAACTACCTTGAGTACAGCAATGCGTAGTACAAAACCCATGGTTGAGTACCTCTCATCTTAGTCTTCTAAATGTATAACATTTCTAATTTCTTATCAATTATTACACTCTTTTTTTCTTTATGTTTCAATGTATTTAGTACAGGGTCTATAGGGTCTCACTACACAGATTGGACTTGGAGTAATCCTTCCCGTTTTTCAGCCTCCCAAGTGCTGGGATTATAGGCACATGCCACTACACTCAGTCTCAATCACCAGCTCAGCAGCCCCTGGGGGCAGGGCCAGCATATGCTGTCTTTGAAATAGTTTGTTTTTAAAATACAAGAAAAAAATTAAGATTTCTTGAAAGCAAGCACCAATATTCAATTATCTGTACAACCTTGCATAATTATATCTGTTAATCTGAGCAACAGATTTGATGATAAAAATAGATAACGTAACAACTATTGTTAATTAGCTACTCCTGTTTAGAAAATCTGTAACATATGTACTGTTGTATGTTGCCCTGTTTCTGTTTTGTTTTTCCATTTGTTTTTGCTTCCGTTTTTTATTCTTCAAAATAAAATAAAATTGAATTTAAAATAAAATAAAATGTGCAGGCCAGAAACTAAAATTCCCACCAAGCAATAAATGGATCTCTTCTGACAAAGAACAGCTGAACTCCTCTATGCCTTAGCTGAGGCTTTGAGGGAGGGAAAAAAAAGGGCATCCTTGCCTTCGGCCTCTGTGTCTCACCATGCAAGGTGTCTTAGTTACTTTTAACTCACTTCTGGGACAAATACCCGACACTCAAAATGAAGGAAGGAAAGGTTTATTTAGCTCACAGTTACTGGAGGTTTCAGTCCACATTCAGCCGGCCCAAGGTTGAGTGGAACAGAGCAGAGAGCATCCAGTTCATGGCAGCAGAACAGCAACAATCGTGACAGAGGCAACCAACCAACCAGGGGAGCAGAGAGCAACAGCACGAGTCTCTTTCTCTTTCTCTCTGCCTTTCTTTATATTACATTCAGGCTCTCTGCCTCAGCCTATCTGCCTTAGACTACATCCATAATCCCAGAAGTACTCAGACCTCTAATTCCATCAGTACTAAAACACATAATCCCAGTGGATCATAGATCAAGTCTCAAACTCTAGAAGTCACCGCCTCGTGACTCACGAGGCTTTGGGGGGACAACTAGACATAAACCATAACACAAGGGTTGTTTTACTTCTTGTCAAGAGGGCTGACAGTGCTCACACAGTTCTTAATGGGCCAGCTGATCACTCCCAGTGATAGTGCACCCAGCTTCCCATTTTCTCATTCTGAGATGCACAGCCACCCCTATGAATACATACGCAGCGACTTTCTTCAACATCTAAGCAGGAGATCTGCCTGCAAGACAGGGTTTACTGACCACAAAATGGATTCTGCTCAGGATACACAGCTTCCTAACTGACCTCAGGTCTTCACCTCTTAGTACTCAGCGTGTTGTGAACTCTGCTCCCTTGCATGTGGACTGGACATAGAAAAACAATTCTCTGTCTCAGCCTCAGTCTCTGTCTCTCTCTATTTCTCTGTCTCTCTGTCTCTGTCTCTCTGTCTCTCCCTCTGTCTGTCTCTCTCTTCCTCACTCCCTCCCCCTCTCTCCTTCTCTCTGTCTGTCTCTCTGTCTCTGCCTCTCTCTGTCTGTCTCTCTGTCTGTCTCTCTCTCTCTCTCTCTCTCTGCACTTCTTGCTGTTCCCTGTCCCCCAGTTCTTGCTATCCTACTCTTACGAAAGCCAGCAGCCAAGGTAAGAGGTAGGAGCTTTCTTATGTAGGGGTCCCTGTGTTGAGGATCTGACATCAACTTTCAACAGCTAGTCAAAGATGAGGTACTTAGTCTGACTGCCCATAAGAGCCCAAATGCATCTATCATGGGAACAGAGCTCATGGCAGATCCTTTCTCCACATAACACTAGGTGACTGCAGTCCTGGCTGACACCTGATGACAGCCTTGTGACAGAGTCAGCATAAGAAGCATAGCTGAGCCACACCTAGATCCCCGGCCGACAGAAGTGTGAGAAATGAACCGTGTCATTCTAAACCTCTAGGGATTGGAGAAATTCGTTATTCAGTAATAGATAGCAAGAGCATTCTCTTATCATGCCATACCACTTACTTTAATTTCTGAAATTCTTCAACAAGGCTTGATTTCTGCCCTGGAGACATTCTTGCAAAAATGGTTCCATTCACCAGAATCTAAAGAGAAAAACATTATGGAAAAGAATAAACATAGAAGTTCCAAAAAATCATTTCTGGGCTCTGATTTTATATGGCATTGGATGGCATGTCATTAGACCTAATGTCAGCAAAGGGAAGTAAAGGTTTAATGCTTAGATATTGAGCTTTCTTCCACTTTAAGTTCTCCATCACAACTCTATTACTTTTTTCCAGACCATTTTTCCAAGGTAAGGTGACCTCTAATTAATAATAGTAAGTATAGGAGCTAGTGAGATAGCTCAGCAGACTAAAGTGCCTGCTTAGACAAGTACAGAGAATGCAGTTTGATCCCCACTGGCACCACAGGCCACCCCTGCCCCACCCCAGGGGCACTCTGAGCCAGCCAGAGTCTGGGCATAGAGGCTGAAAACAGGAGGATCGCTATGAGTCTGATCTGTGTAGTGAGACCCTGTAGACCCCGTACTAAGTGCTTAAAAAATAAAACAAAGGTGAGCTAGTATTCTCAGCTGTGCCCCAACTAGCTGTGCAAACCCCAGGGAGATGACTTGACCTCCAGAAGTCTCTTTTTCTGATCCCCACAAAGAGGAGCTGTGCTAAGAGCTTTTTCAAAGCTCTGAGAGTCTAGAAGGTGCAGTCCTTGACTGATAAGGTGACAATTTTTAAAGCACCACTAACAGATGGTTGCTCCTCTCAGCTTGCGCTCTATTTATCTGCTCCACATTCACAGAACAACCCCATACAGCATTATTTTAAAACAGGACACAAGGAGGACAAGATAACAAATGATTTTGAAAATAAACCAGGGGGCCTTTGCTTCCTCCTGCTGTAATTGATGAACCCAGGTGGAACACAGCCCAGCCTGATAAGAGTTGGTGGCTCTCAGAAAGAGAGAGGTTGACCCTCAAAACAGGCAGAGACTGTACTGGAGGTTATTCTCTAGGTAGAAAAGGATAGGAAACAGAGGCTGAAGTGGGGCGAAATCACGCAAATGCTGAAGGTGAGGCTGCTTGACAGCGCAGGGTCACCCTCTCGCATCAGATAAGCAGTGATGTCAGATTCTCCCAGCAGCGCCACTCCTGTGAATGGCGCACGTGAGGGATCTGGGTTGCGCATTCCTTATGGGAAACCACTGTAGTAGTAGTAGCAGTAGTACTAGTAGTGGTAATAATAATAGACATAATACATGCACTACCTACAATGCACTCCAGTTATCCTGCAGCTAATACCACCTGCCCTGTTGTGAAAAGAACTGTCTTCCCGTGAAACCAGACCCTGGTGCCAAAAAGGTAGAGCAGTACCGCTGTGACTCTAAGATGCTTTCGGTGACGGTCGCTGTCATTATTCTCTTCTATCTTGCCTCACAAATGTGAAGAGAAAAACCAAGAGGCTTCACTTTTTTCGAGTACTTACTTTTGGAAGCAAGCTGCTGAAATGTTGAAATATCACTTGGTAAGACTTCCCGGTCATTGCAAAGTGGTACCAGCCCCCTCGTCCCCCATCCGACAGTGGACTGTTTCCAATATTCACATGGGTTTCCTGAAATCACAAGGGCATTGTTTCCACATGAGCACCTCAAGAGCGTCTCTGCTTCGCCTGCGTTTCACGGGAGGAAAGCTATTCCAATGCCGGGACAAAGGGAGGAGCAGCCCATGCACAATGCGTAGTTTACCTATGGAGCACCGGCCCCCGAGAAGGCACCCCAGTTGTCTTCCAGCCCCCAAACCACATAAACATGTGATACACAATACATGGCCATGACCACGCAGTACTCCAACAACACGGCGCCTGGAGTCTCGTCTTGAGCAATCAGACTTAGGACGTCAGCCTACTGCGAAGGGGTGACCCACTTAGGAATTCCGAGGCAGCAAGCAAGCAACCTGCCACCGCATCCTTCTCCTTGCTGCACGGCCTGCTGCTTCCTACATTCTTCGCTGCTCATTTGTGCCACTTCTTTGCTATAAAGTAGGCGGATTTCGTCACCGCTCCTGCCTGACTCCTTTGAGCCCAGGCGCCCTTTCCTCGCGGGGCCGGTTACCCTTCCATGCCCCAGGTCCTGTTGCACCAGCACCACTCCTCTCCTCCTGCTTCCCACCTGTCAGATGTGCCTTTCTCTCTACCATAGCCATGGCTGGCTCCGCAATAGGGAGGGCTGCATCAGCTTTTGTGTCTCAAGAACGGAATAACCAACACTCAGAACTTAAAAGAGGAGTGGTTCTGTTTGCCTCAGACTTTAGGGGGGATTTGGTCCATTCCTGTTTGTTTCCAAGGCAGCGGCATCACGGCAGAGGGGCTTGGTAGAACACAGCTGCTTGGCTAACAGCAGCCAGGAAGCAGAGCCAAGCAGGTCCAGGGAACAAGGGGCCAACAGGCCGATACAGCCTCCTCCATCAGCCAAGATACACCCACAGAGTGCTTTGCTGGTCCCCCTGGAAGCACCTGAGCCAATCAAGATGACCATTAAGCTTAGTCATCAGAGGCAGGAAATGACTGATGGGAACCATGTCACTAGCCAGGATGATGGTTTTTCATGCACCGTTCCTCAAAGGCCCTTACATTTGTATAGGATTCAAGTATAGGATGGAGAACATTGTATTTATGAGAGAAATTCACCTCAAGGAGAACACTGAGGTTCAGCTCTTCTTCTGATTGCAAGACAACTGACGGAAGACATGCTCCAAGGCGGCAGCAGGAGGAAGGTGAGAGGGAGGTACCGTGGCTCAAGAAGAGCAGGAGGAAGGGGCCGAGAGTGCCATGTGGCTTCTCCCAGTGACAGCCGTGTCTCCAGTAAAGGTGTTAAGCTCATCCAGGCGTAGTGAACCTGGATTTTATGAATGTTAGTAAGGCTCCAGGCAGCAGGGACTGATGCAGAAGAGGCTGAATTCAGGGGCAGTTAGCACCAGAAATCCATTGACTGTGTGGAGTGCTGTTATCCTTCACAGTCTGGGCAACTGGGATTCAAATCAAACCAACCCACCTCCTCCCCAGGCATGGAAACGGCCACTCCAGGCAGCCACGAAGCCTGTGCGCTGCTACACCAAGGTGCTCTCCATATTTAATGATCTCAAAGGCAGGCAGGCTGGAAGCAAGGGGGCATTTCTGTAATTCATCTCCAGGAGGCCTATTGCTTTGAAGTCACTCAAAAACAAAGATGCCACCTTTGGTGATGGATGTCAGGCTCTCTCCTAGGAAAGAGCTATTCAGTTGCCAGGGAAGTTTGTCAGCTTCATGTCACAGGCTCACAGCAAGCTCAAAGCGCTTGGATTCCTGTGCAATCAGACAGACCTCCACCCGGTTTCTGCTCTGCTGCTCATCAGTCTGCATCTCGAGTTCGGCTTCCGTTCTGTAAAATGCATCACCTGCCCAACTGCTGAGGGTTATGGTGAGGATCAGATGGGAGCTATGGGCATAAATCAGTGACTCTTGGCCCTCAATGGACATTGGAATCTCTGAGGGAAGGGCTGATGTGGACTTGCAGCTCAGGGACTCGGATCCAAGCTTAGGAAGCTTGAGACCCCTTGAGCCCTTCTGAGGAGCAGGCAGGGCTGGGCATTGCCCTGGAGGTGCCTTGCAAACCACACACTCTGGGCACACAGGAGGGATCATTCCTGTGATCACTTCTACAGCAGACATGCTGTCCAGCGCAGAACCACCGTCTCTCAGCCCAGGCTTGGGGAAGAGACCCTAATGTTTGCTCACCTCCTTCCCCAATCCAGTCTCCTGCTTCTCCACCAACTGCCAGGTCACAGAAGCAGGAAAATTCTCTTCTGGCTCATTGGCTTCGATGATGATCACCTGGCTGCCTGGAGGAATCATTTCTGAATTCTTTGCCACAGTAATAGCTGTTTGAAGATTGTCACCTGCAAGGGAAAGAAACTGCTTTTGTTAAGTACAAGTCTCTTAAGAGCCACCCACAATTGAGCTTCCCTCTTCTCTCTTTCTTGGTGCTCTTTGAAAGCGTCCATGGGCTCCTAACTTATTTTCTAAATGCTTATCCTCCCTTTTGCCCAAGACTGTCTGCACCTAGTAGGAAAACACTGTGTTCGCCGCTCTTTCCAGTGACAGCCAGCATCAGGTCCCACCCGTCACGTGTTTTTCAAAGAAAACACAAATGAATGAAGAAATGTGCAGGTAGCTGACAAGTGACAAATCCTGGACCACAGCTCATCATGTACCACAGTATGAATCCCTTCTCAGGATCTGGACTCAAACTAGCAGAAAAAGGAGCACTTAGGGTAAGGCCAGGTAGGCCATGCTTGGATTGACCACACCTGCCCCATGTGCTCTGAAAGCTCACAGGCCTTACCCAGAGATTTCGTAGGGATTCTTCAAGACAGCACTTCTGTCCTCACCATTCTACTCTCCCTGTGCACATTGCGGGTAGGAGGACAGGCATTAGACAAGAGAGGTGTGGTCCCCACCTCCACAGCTTCTGGACCTGCTGCAATACCTGCACAGGTAACAGGACCGCAGGGTGACAAACCCAATGGAAAGACATTTTCTTTCCACGTTGGTCACATGGGCTGACTCAGGTCATGCATCTTTGGCTGAGGGGAATTTGTTCCTTTGGAGTTGTTTTCTGGCTAGGATACAATGAACCTTTTGGTGCTCAAGAAAACACACACCTGTAATCATCACAGTCCTAATGCAGGCCTCGCGGAGTTCCTTCAAGACCGGCTTGGTTTCCTTTTTCAAGCGATTTTCCATTATGAGAAGCCCCAGAAAGGTTAAGTCAGTTTCTGCATCCTCCCTTTGGATTCAGGAGAAATTCAAGATGAATAACCGTGTACTCTTCACAGTTACCCTTACTTCCTCCTAAAATTTCTTTCTACATTTTGTTAATGCAATTCAGTGTTTGCCCATGTTAAATGAAAGAGAACCCATTGCTTTTAAGGAAAACCAATAGTCTGTCTCCACCAGACTCCTGTGAAGACAGATGATATTGTTGCTAGGAAGGCAGCTGCCTTTTCTTGTTTAAGCATTAACTTGGGCTGGTGCTTTTTGACACATAATTTAAAATGTTAAAATCATTTCCATAGCCTTGCTGCAGGAAGTGTAACAATGCATCAAGTGATATTTTACTTTTGTTCTTAGGATCACATCTATAATATCACTAGTACTAGAAAAGTGTTGCTTATTTATTCAGTGGACAGAGGTACAATAAGCCATTCAAATCAGTGTCAAAGTTAAGTCTGATCCTGTGTTTAGCAGACTTTCATAAAACTTGACTTCCCAGAGAAAAACATCCCTCTTCACAAGCACAGCCTACTCATACCATTGGTTTGCAGCAGCTTGTATGTTTTTGAAGAACTAGTTTCAAAAACAAAGCCCACAAAGACTAAAATTAAGTCAAAACTTTTTAAGGACACCTTGAGAATTAAGCAAGAGCTGCTATCACTTCCATCAAGGCAGATAGTATTGTACTGGTGTCCCAAAACATGGCCCAATAGTTACATTTATGTTGTTGCCTTTCTGTAGCATTGAAAATGTTCTGATTTTGTCTTTTTGAGGCAGGATATCGCTATGCAGTTCAGGCTGGCCTTGAACTCATTTTTGTAGCCCAGAGTGGTCTTGAACTCTCACTGATCCTCCTGCCTCAGCCTCCCAAGTGCTGGAATTACAGGTGTGTGCCACCACGCCTGGCCACAGTGAAAATGTTTTTATATTTTTTTTATTTTATTTATTATTTTTATTCTTGTTTCAGAACGTTTGTTTACTCACTCATTTTTATGGCCGGCTCAGCCCGCCCCAAGGGCAGGGCTGGCACAGCATGTGGTGCCGGGGATCGAATGCGGTCCCTGAAGCTGCCCAAGCTTCCTCAAGCTGGTGCTTTAGACCTCTGAGCCATCCCGCCGGCCCCGACAGTGAAAATGTTTTTAAAAGAAAGTTTGCTACTTAGATACAGCATAGGCAAACAAATGTTGGACAACTACATTTTAGACATTGTACAATATACAATTGAAGATACGGTGAATGTTTAAATCATTTTATTAAAAATTATTGCAATAAAAGACACGTTGCCATTAATCCCCCTCACTTCCGCACACACTCATTCCATCATTCTTGCCCCTTTCTGAAGCAGTTTTGGAAGTCTTCTGCAGGAGTGTCTTCAGTGGCACTATCATGACTAGCTTGACGTCCTGAATCAATTCAAAATCTTTAGTTTTCATGGTCATTTTGGCTTGCAGAAAGAGCTAGAAATCACAGAGAGCCAGATCTAGAGAATGATATCTGGACAAAGCATAGTGGTTCTGCCTACTTCTCCACCTAAACGGCCCTTGAGAATAGCATTTGATGCTGTTTGATGACATCTCATAAAGCCTCTCAGCAAAAAGCACTTCTAGGACTGCTTCAGAAAGTAGCAAAAATAATGAAATAAATGGGCTCAAAGGGAGTATTTAGAGGGCAGTCAATAACAATGTGTCTTACTCAGATAAAATTTTTAATTTAAACATTGACCATCTATTTCAACTACACCTTACATTAAACACTCCGGTGAGTGTTCACATAATCAAATATCAATCCTGTCTTACTGATATACAGAGACCACTATAAAAGAATACCCATTGTAATTTGGAATTAAAAAAAAAAACTCTTCCTACACCTTAACTCTACTTTCTGTTATAAGATGAGCTGCTGCTAAGTAGAGCCAAAAAAAAAAAAAAAAAAAAAAAAGGACCAAAACTACTCTTCTCCCTGGCTCACTGTGTGTTTATGTAAGATTCCCACAACATGTCATATATTTTAGCAGTTTGTTGATGTGTCAGTGGTATGCAAGAACTGCACACACGGAATGCGAATGCTTTGACAGATTTGGAACACATGCACACGCCTGGGCAACTATGACATCATCAAAAAATAAATGTACCTACCTCCTCCTCTTCCACCTGTGACTTCCTGCTCTGTCTTTAAAGGGTCTTGTTTTGCTCTGTGCTCAGAACCTTTGAGATCTACTCCCTTCATGAAATTTTACATGTGCGATACAGTGTCGTTTTCTATTAGAGCTGCATTGTATGAATCTCTAGATCTTACTCAGCCTGCATAAATATAGCTTTATACCCATTAAAGAACTTTCTGCTTCTCCGTCTCCCTTGTCCTTCATCATCACAATTTTATTTCTAAGTATGTGACTACTTCAGGGACTTCGTGGGGACGGGGGTCATGCGGTGTTCATCTTTCTGTGACTGTTACGCTTCACTTAGCATGACGTGCTCCGTGTTCATCCATGTTGTCTCATGTGGCAGGATTTCTTTTCTTTCTAGGGCCGAGTGACATTCCGTGGCATGTACACATTACATTTTTGTAATCTATTCAACCATGTACAAACATTTAGTTTATTTGTGTACTTTGGCTATCATAAATGTAAAGAACATGGGAGGACAGGGCAGGCCAGATAGCTCAGCAGACTAAAGCGCCTGCTCAGGCAGAGTGGAGCAGCCAGGGTTCAATCCCTGGCATGCCTTGCCACGCCAGACCCACCCATGGGCTCTCTGAGACATCGATTTAGCCTGGGATGGTAGTGCAAGCCTACAGTTCCAGCGCTAGGGAGGCTGAACACAAAAGAATCACTAGAAGTCCAGTCTACATAGTGAGATGCTGTAGACGCTGTCCTAAATACAGGAAAAAAAAAAAAAAAAAAAAAAAAGCATGAAATACAGATACTGCTTTCCAGATCCTGGTTTCTGTTGTATACAAACCTAGAAGTGGGATTGTGGGACTGCTAGATCATGTGAGTCACACTAGTTTTAACTGTTTTAAAGCCCTCCACACTGTATCCCACTGGAGTTGTGCTATTTAGCAGTTGTCCTGCTGTGTACATAGCCTTTCCAACACCCTCCTACTTGCTAGCTTGTTTCCCAGTACTGAGGATAGAACCTGTGCCTTTATACATGATAGGCAAGTGTCTATCCACCGAGCTGCATCCTCAGCCTCACTTTATAATTTTCTATTTTAGGGCAGGGTCTACAGGGACTACAGGGTCCCACCGCACAGATCAGACTTGGAGTGACTCTCCTGTTTTTCAGCCTCCCAAGCACTGGGAGAACTTCATCTCACAATGCACACAAAAATCAACTGGAATTGGACTCACAACTTAAGCATAGGCCTCGGAACCATGAAATTCCTAGACGAAACCATAGGCAGAAGCTTTCTTGACCTTGGCCTTGGAAAGGCCATGATGGTAAAGCCATGGACTACAAAAGCAAAACGTGAGCAGTGCTTCTGTTTCTCCTTCACAGTTTCTCCCATCCTGCACTGCTCCAGGCACTCTGGCCTCTTGTCTCTGCTGCACCCACAGCCACATGGTGTCAAGGGCTCTGTATCCAGCGCCCCCTTCACCCCGCAGTGCCCTTCCTACAGGTCTGCATGTTTTGCTCTGATCTATTCAGATCTCCATCCAGAGTCACTTACTCCTCAGAGGACTTCCTTTGTTAGCCCATGCCAAGTGGCACTTTGTGGTTTTGTAAAAACTCAGCCTGTTGGATGTTCTCTCTGCAGGACCTTCAAGAGCAAGCAATTGCATGATATTTCACAGGGTCTCACTACGTAGATCGGATTCTCCTGTTTTCAGCCTCCCAAGTGCTGGGATTACAGGCATGCACCACCATGCCCGGTCTCATTTGCCTTCTGAAGACATCACAAGGGCAGGTCCAGTGTGGCAGGTTCAGGGATTGAGCCACTAGCCACTGCGCCTGCTTGCAGGCACTTCTGTCCACTGAACTATCTGGCCAGCCCAATGGCATGATATCTCATACATTTATTTTATTCTCTATTTTTCCCAATTAGGATAAACAATTTTTGAGTTGAAGGTATTCACCTGATCATCTAATTCAAACTAAAAGTTCATAAAAATTGGCTAAACCAATGAAAAGGAAAATCCTGCAGAACTATTTCTTCTGTAATTGAGTTTTAAACAAATATTGGCTTCTAATTTGTCTCAAATAAATGCCTGTCCTTTTCCTTACTTTAAGTTTTTAGTTTTGATTTTTTTTTAATTTATTTGAGATCCAGCCCAGGCCCAGTGGCATGTGAGACCTTTGCTCCATGACAGGCAGATCCCATCCAGACCCAGCCCATGCCCAGTGTCTGTGAGATCTTCTGCTCTGCGCTCCTGGACCCCCCAGACCTAGCCCAAGCCCAGCTTATATATGGTGTTCAGTCCCATGGGCTGCAGCAGGAAAAAGCTAAGCACAGCAGCCAGACCCAAGAGACAAGGGGGAAAAAAAACCCTAAGATTGTCCTGCTACAATTTAGTATATAGTTAGGCTCTTAAATTTCCGTGTAAAAAGGTGTAATTGGTTTTTTCCACATTCTATAGTGACTTAAAGTTTAGAATATCAATAATTGTTGGAAAAAACTTGATCCACATTATGTCTAAGGCTTTTGATATTCAGAAAGACAGTAGTAATGTTAAGCTCAAGGTCCTATACTATAGGGTAATAATGTCATTAAGCTTCTCTTCTGGATTGTTAACAAGTTTGCAGATCAAAAAGTAGAGAAAAAGATGGGCTACAAGGATAACCAATATTTTGGCCCTAGCCCTTCCAGATCAATGAGGACTCTGTACTGTACATAAGAGAACCTGTACTGTAACATCCTATAACTCAATGGTGTCCTAGATTTCCTGTTCAAGGAGATTATGGGACCACAGAGGAAGGTGATCAATGATGTATAGTGTGCCTAAGGAGAGTCACCTAGAGAGAAAATGTTCGCTCAGGCTTTCACAGAGAGGAAACTGGTCAAGCAATGGTCATGACTCATTCAGACAGCTGACACTGACAACAGTTCTGCAAAATGCTATACATGGTTTTTGAGTAAATCCTGAGGGGATCTGGCTGACCTTGTCAGATTCAAAAGTTACATTATTTTGTTATATAGGTCTTGCTTTATCTTGATCATAACCATCCAGCAGAAAGTCTAACCACGAGGTGTAAAAAGTAAAGTTATATTAATATGTTGTGCTATAAAAGGCTCAAGTTAACAACTTGTGACATGGCCAGTTCTTCTGATCACCCACTACTATCATGGACTATTGGACTATATTGGGTTATTTTGATGAATTCATGCACCTACAATATTTGAATGGAAATGGAACACCCATCTCTCACAAAACAAAACAAGTAGAATATAAATGAAAGAACATTTGGCAGTGAAAAAATTAGTTAGGATAGATATGCAGTTACTTTCTCTTAGTTCAGTGAGAAAAAAGATTGGTACTACTAATGCTGAGATATCATGTCTGCATCGTGTACTCTGAATAACCACTATGAAGACAACAATATGCAACATATTAATAATTGTAACTGTCCTACTAACCTGTTTTGAAACTGTCTCACTGCTATTTCTTTCTCATTGAAATTAATAAAATATATATTTTTTAAAGTATTTATTTATTTATGTTTATTTGGTACATAGTTTCACTATGAAACTTGGACTTATAGTGATCCTCCTGTCACAGCCTCCCCAGCACTGGTATTACATGCATGCACCACTATGCCTGGTTCTGGGGCCAGCACAGCATGCTCAGAGTTCTGGACCAGTATGGCATGCCGAGCTGAGGATCAAACTTGAGGCCTTGCGCTTGCCAGGCAGGTGCTTTGACTGCTAAGCTATCTCCCCAACCCTGACTTCCTTTCATTAAAAAATCTCTTCTAAATGTAATTTGAGTCCAATGCAAATTGAAACCCTATCCTATTTGAAAATAGACACTAAATGTTAAGACATTCCTGATAGTCTTTGGGAAGAAACCATGATGCTTGGAACCCATTTTATTATTTTGTTACATTTATAAGAATGTCTATTTTACTAGTGGCTCTTAAATTAGAATCCAGCTGGGCTTGCATACGACAGCTGGGCAAGGCTTGTACTCCATCACTAGCTACATACATCTTCTCTCGACACACAACCTTAACATTTGTTATTCAAATTTCTGTTTGAAAAATTATAAAATCCTACACAGTATAGAGCTTTATGTTTGCTCAAGAACAGCTAACACCTGGAGCATTAAATCTAAGGATGTCATTCACCTATTACAAAACGAGCTTTGAGATGTATTTCAAATATTAAAATGTCATGGCTGAAGTTGCCTAAATGATCATCCAGTTCAACATTTTGTAGATGGGGAAATAGACACAGAGGAAGGAAGGGGCAATGCTTATTATTATTTTAGGGAGACCTGGATTACAAGGCATAATTTTAAAGCAGGGGTATCAGTAGATCACATGGAGGTGCCAATTAAACATGAATAAAAGTCTATCAGGAACCCAAGTCACATACTCAAACATGAGTAATCCAAGAAGCCAAGGTCCTCAGCTATTCAATTTCCCACAGTATTTCTCTACTCCTTTGTCACAGTTCATTTGAAGAATAACTTTTCAAAAGAACCTTGGTAGACAAGAACTGTGCATAGATTATTCTGTAATGAGGACTATTTGTCCACTTAGTGTAGTTAAGCATATTCAAAATATTGAATTTTATTTCTTATAAAGAACCAATTTGTGGGCCATCCAGATAGCTTAGTAGACTAAAGTGCCTGCTTAGGCAGAGTGCAGTAGCTGGTGTTTGATCCTAGGGGTGCCATGCAGGCTCTGCCTCAGGGTGCACTGAGACAGCAACTAAGACTAGGTGTGGTGCCATGCGCCTATAATCCCAGTGCCTGAGAGTGTGAAAACAGGAGAATCACTACAAGTCTGATCTACATAGTGAGACCCTGTGGGCCTTGTACTAAATGCCTTTTCAAAAAAGGAATCAGTTTGTATTTATTACCTCTGCAATCCTTAGGGAGATATACTATTGAGTTGCTTTCCCCAAAAAAACACTCTCTTTCTGTCTCTCTGTCTCTGTCTCTGTCTCTGTCTCTCTCTGTCTCTCTCTCTGTCTCTCTCTCTCTCTCTCTCTCTCTCTCTCTCTCTCTCTCACCATTATACGTGGGACACTCAAGTAAGTCAACCCTGACTTACTTGAGAGGTGGAAAGAACATTGGCTGTTTCTGACAGAATGAGAGCTGAGACTAAGGTGGGCATGACATGGTGTGGCGCAGAGATAGCACACCTGTATTCATGTGTCTGACATCCCAACTGACATCTTTCCTCTGCCACCTATTGGCATTGTGCAGGGACCAAGTGTACCTCAGTCTCCCCTACAACTGCCCTTCTCTGTGTTGGTGAAT
Source organism: Myocastor coypus (assembly GCA_004027025.1). NCBI lineage: Eukaryota > Metazoa > Chordata > Mammalia > Rodentia > Myocastoridae > Myocastor > Myocastor coypus. The sequence goes on along the minus strand of PVJA010020300.1, from coordinate 20,196 downwards.
TGGCTGAGGTGAGTTCTCCATCTCCCAAGCCCCCTGGTGATGTGAGCACTCCATCTCCAGGGTTCATTCTCCTGGTGTCCACAAAGCCAACCCTGGTGCTTATTTCTGACTCCTTACCTTGCTAAATGCTCCAATTCTGAAAGTTTCCTCATCCTCAGGACTTTCTGGGCAAGGCCAATAACACGAAACCCTTGTACTGTGTAATTCTTTAGCACCTCTGGAAAATTCTTGGGCACTACCAGGAGAGACAGAAAATATAAGTGTAAGTTCATGTTCAAGGTTGCATAACTCCTAAGCATGAGTCCACAATGCTGTCTCTGGACTTTGTTTTAACTTTCACTACATAAAACTGCTTTAATAGAAAATATATAGACCAAAACCACAGACAGCAACATACACAAGAGATTATCTCTCTTTCCACTATGTGAGGATGTAGGAAGAGGGCTGATATCTGTAAGCCGGATAGACAGCTCTCTCCAGGAACCAAATTAGCAGCATTTTGATCTTGGAAATCCCAGCTTCCCAGCTGGGATATAATCCCAGGACTATAAGAGGTAAAGCTCTATGAGCTACCCACCCTAGGGTATTCTGTAACAGCAGCCCAAGATGACCAACTCAAAGTGAACATAAGGCATACTTTGTCTAGTAAGATAAAAGCACAGTCTTGTGACTTTGCACAAAATAAGAGAGAGTGCAGCTTCTAGATCAGGGGCTGGCAAATAAAGGCACACAGCCAAACCTGCCCCAGTGCTCGCTGTTGTAAAGTAAGCTTCATTGAAATATAGCTGTGCCCGTTTGCTTGTCGTCCACAGCTGCTGCAGTGCTATAGTGTTAGAGCTGAGTAGTTGATGCAGATACCACATGACCCACAAGGCCTGGGATATGGGCAGCCTTGCTTTACACATGAAAGTTTGCCACCTCCAGCTTTGAGCAAGAGAGGTGTGTTCTGTAAATATATATTTCCATATTTAAAATGTGTCTTTGGGGGTACTAGGTGCAGCATGGTGGGAGGTGTAGTGGTCTACTCGGCAAAATAATGTCTGGCCTTCACTCCCACATGGCTCCCTGGCCTTAGCCAGGGTAAGTCTCTCTTGTGTACCTGTTTCTCAGCCATCCAATGGGAGTGCTTCAGATCCCCGTGTCTCTATTTAGCTCAAGCTTTCTGTAATGCTAAACTGTTCCTGAGGCAGAGCTATAATTTCAAGGGAACCCTTAGGGCATCACTGCAGATGGTGTTTGCAGGTGTGAAACCAGCGGTGAGGGCAGCAGGAGGGCAGCAGGAGGGCAGCAGGGAGAATCAGAAAGGCCACAAGGAGGATGAAAAGCGGCAGGTGACAGACCCACCCCTGCCGATAGGACAGAGGCAGAAGGTGCTCTACTGCGTGACTGAAAACAGAACAAAACAAAGCTGAACACAGGCTGTAATCTGTGGAAGCCAAAGTCAGTGGTAACTTTGTGAGAGTTTGCAGAAGGCCGAGCTCAGAAAACACAAGGTGCTTCTAAAGTTAAAAGAAAAATCAAAGACTCCAGACAGAGAATTAAGACCAATCACTTGAAAACTCTAGAATTTCCCACACACGTGGATAGCAATCAGCAATCATGGGAGAACACAGCTGAAAAGCAGGAGGAAAGAAGAAGGCCAATTTTATGCAAATGAGCTCATGTGATCCCGCAGTATTCTTATTAATCTGGCTGTTGCTTACAAAATGCATAGAAGACTGAGAAATAATACAGATCCTCTCCAAGCCTGGCCTAGAAAGAGAAAGTTGCTGTGATACTGATCTGTTACCTGGCTCTAATTCCATCTAATGTACTCTAGTTACTGCTGTCCCGTAGAGCTCCTCCCACTGGTCTATATGAGTCCCAGAAAGCAGAGTCAGCACTGCCTTCCAGCTCTGCGGGAGGTGACAGAGTGTCCTGGGTGACAGTGGCGCTCCAGACCTCTGCCTTGGGTCCGCGATCTCTGAAGGCTCCACATTCTCCTCTCCCTGGCCCGCTGACCTTGTGTCACTCCCCAGTCTAGATGCGCATGCTTCATTCCCGGTTCCTTCCCTGCTCTCCCGTTGTGTTGTGTTGTTATGGCTGGACAATTGCCCGACGGTCACTCTCTGTCCCTGAGCATCAATATCATCTGTTTGCATCACAAGATCTTCTAGACCTGCTCTGCCAGGAAGGACTTAGTCTACCTTCATTTATTGCAGAGCTTTTTGTATTCATTTGTCTTTTATTTTTTCTCCTCCCTTTTTCCTACTGGGTTACTGTTTGCTTTTCATCTTTGGCCTTTGAAAAGATTTTGCTTCTTGAAAGAGAAAAGAGTTGATACCTGTTTCGGGTCTGCAGAACCTGGCCACCATCTCCGGGGCTCCCTTCATGTAGACGTGCAGGTGGCCCTGCCCGGCCAGCTGCGCGATCACAGACATCCTCTGCAGACCCGAGGAAAACGGAAACTGGCGCAGCACGGCGATGGCTGCCACGGGACTCTGCAAGGACGTCAACCAAGAGGAGCTGAAGAGCATCCAGGTGCCACCCAGCAGGCGCTAAGCCACGGGGTCGCTCTGCGGAGAGTCCAGCACCATCGGGAGCAGCATGCTTGTGGTAACGCTGACATGCTTGTGGCCGCCGCTAAGGAGACTCCTGGTGCTCAAGTCCCCTCCCTTTCGTGGAGAAATCCTGCTCCCTGCCAAGCTGAGCTCGCTTCCTCCGCTTCCTCCGTGACGCTTCTCTCGCCCACCGTCCACTCAGCTGCACTTTTGTGCAGCTGTATTGGTTTTCCTACCAGGATAAGTGCTCCTCTACTGTGAGCCCAACAGCGTGTCTTGTTTTCAAATCTAGTTTAATGTTCTAACATATAGAAGTACTCAATAAATAAGAGACAAACTAATGGATGAATTCAGGACTGAAGGAACCACCAAACCCACTATGGGATGTCTTAGGGTAAAACTGGACAATAGGAATATGAAAGTGTGTGAAGGACAAGTTTCACCAATTTTAGGGAAAAAGAAATACATGATTTGAAAAGGCAAATCATACCTGACTGGCTTCGGGTCCTGGCTTTATGACTGTGCTTGAATCAGACACGCCAAACTCGCTGGAGTCCATGTTATAATCTTCCATTTTCTGTTATAAAATGAAAACATTTAGACTATTTCTTGGGAAAAATATATATTTATCTTCCAAGATAATCACCGTTAAATATTGTTATTATCAAATTTCAGTTGTATTGATTTATAGAAAGGAACTTATAGTAAAAGGTCAAATGTTCAGAAATGCTGCAAATCTATTAGAAGTAGTAACTGCTGAGGATGATGCTAGCTCCAGGTCCGCTGCTTGTGTTAAATGGCTATGTCTAAAAATTGCATGAAGGGTTAGGTGGAAACTACTTTCCAATATAGTGGAGCGCAGTAGTTCTTGGATGAGTTCAGATTGTGGCCTAAGATAAACATGAAAGTATTCCTTAAGCCATATACATGCTGTTAGACTAATTTAGTGAAAGAGTTATCAAGTTCGCTGCTAGCAAATTAGAAAGCACCTCTGAAAAAGTTCTGTATTGTTCATGTGTTTCAAGAGCGGAAGTCAATACTATTGAGAAATTACTATTAATCAATGTTAAACTTTGGAAAGGCAATCAAACATAAATTGGAGAACCATAAAACAGGAGAGAGTATTAGGCCACACTCTACCATGTTTCAACTTGGGGACTTCCATTCATTTCTGAGATCTCTATTTTTTTCTTAAAAAATATTTTTACAGCCTTCTATAGCTAAAATTTTTTGAGCCTATAATGAAACTGTGCCCCTTTTTATGGTACTTGAATAAAGTAAAAGCTCATCCTTTGCAAATCCACCTACATTTTTCTTTAGGCAATGCCAATATATGGCTCAAATTATTGAAGGATTGTGGTCTGTTTATTGGTCTTTGTTTGAGTCTAATGTATATTCTAACATGATAGAGGCAATACATTATTCAATAGACACAGTTTTCTGGCAAAGTTGATATTTTAGGGATTGTATTTCAGATCTTAAGTAAAATTTGTTTCCAAAGTTCAAAGCAAAAAAAAAAAAAAAAAGAACTGACCTTCCACTTATGGTTAGTGTAAGGTTCCTAGCTAAATAAAATATGTTAAGTCAAGACTGACTCAGCTTTAAATTGAATGAGTAATCTTGCATCATTATGCTTTGTTTGGGGGGGGGTGGATGTAACTGTTTTCACAGAGCTAATAATATTAATGCTTCAAACAAGAACCTAACTTGAACTTGAATACACCATGTCCCTAAAATAATTTGTTTTCATTTTTTACAACCTAGTCTAAATGTTGTCTTATATTTTACATATTATTGAGAGTGTATTTAGAACTTAGGCAGGGGCATGGGGAGGCACAGAATATGATTTCTTAACCAATGAGTGAATCCTCTCCACTTGCTCCAAACTTCATAACCTCTTCGGGCTCACTGTCACAGTGTTCACCTGAATCCATAAACGAAGTATTATTACCCCAAATGTGCAGTGGAAGTGACAGTCACTCGGCTACAGAGGGGTATAGGGCAAAGAGCCTCCCCATTTGTCATAGGAGCTGGAACCTGCAGGGCCAGTTTATACCCTTCAGCTGTCACTCATACTCAGCTCAAAAAGTGGAACAAAGTGAAATGGGATCCTTCAGTTACCCTGTGCTGTCTAATACAGTAACTACCGGCCACTGTGAGTGTCTAAGTTTAAATTAACCAACACTAAAATTAACAATGCAGGACTGGCAAGATGATTCAGCAGTCTAAAGCACATGCTTGGGAAAGCTTAGGCAACCACAGGGACTACTGTTTGATCCTCGGCACCACATGCTGCACCAGCCCCACCTCCAGGTCAGGCTGAGCTGGCCATAATAAAAACTTAATTAATTAATTAAATTAACAATGCAGTTCTCTAGTGGCATCACTGCATTTCAAGTGCTGCATTGCCACAGATGCTGCTGCTTTAGATTATCATTTCTCCAAGAGCCCTTGCAGAAACTGTGAACAAAGTTATGGCATGTCATCAAGATTTGATCCAGCCAGATAGCTCAGTGGACTAAGCACCTGCTTTGGCAAATGCAGGGGGCCAGGGTTCGATCCCCAGTCTGGCATACTGCTTTGGCCCCACTCCCGTGGGAGGGGGCACACTGAGCCTGCAAGAGTCCAAGTGTGGTGGTGCACACCTATAATCCTAGTTCTGGGAAGGCTGAAAACCAAAGGATCACTACAAGTCTGAGCTGTGTAGGGAGACCTTGTACCAAATACAGGGTTAAAAAAAATTTTTTTAAGATTTTGGGGGGTAAAATAAATTTAGTAAATGTTACATCTTATATCTTAACTTGAATACCCTCAGAATAGTAAATAAATTCTACAGTTAAAATAATCAGTTTAACTTTTCTTACATAGATTCCCAATTTTATTTCACTGTCGAACGCTTCGCTGAGTTCTCTGGGGCAGAAGTTGGAAGATTCTGGTGGGATCAAACTAGAGAATTCACAGGGGAAAAATTACTACTTCTGTAATGAATGTTCTCTGGATTTTAACTGAGTTTGGAAAGGCTTCAGGAGTCCCTGTCAGGATTCCTGATTTTTTTTTTTTTTTTTTTTTTCTTCAGCTGAACAAGCTATGACCTTACCCAGGCAGTGCCTTCAAACATCTTGAGGTCCAGAGGGTCCCCCTGGATGGTCCCGTCAAGAAAGATCAGAGAATGGCAGCTGGCCATGGCCGCGCACAAGGGGCCCCATGGCAGAGCCCTGCCCGAACCAAAACTGTGGACTTCCTGGAAACTGGCAGAGAAGATACTTCAGAAGCCAACGTCTAACGTAAAATCGCTTGCGCACTCCAGACCTTAAGTCTCAGGAACCGAGTGCCCCAGCCTCCTCATGCACACACACCCCGCCCTGCTCACACCCTTAGGGGGCCCCCCATGCTCTGCATCATGACATCCCAGCCTCGAGCCTGGTAATTGGGTCGCATCTGCTCCAGTTCGACCTCACCCGCAGCTGCTGCCTCCCTCCGATGTCCTTTGCACCCTGGCTTCTAGAGCCCGATTCAGTTTATTGCCCCTGTTTCCTTGTCCCTCTGCCTGCAGAGTCAGCCTCAGATCCCCTTTTCTTGGGCTGGGCATGCAGAGATCGCCCCTGGCCACATATGTAACTTCAGAAGGTTTGGGTATAATCTCAAGGACTTCTGCCCTCAGTGACACTAGCAAACTCTGTCGTCTTAGCTCTAAAACACCATATCCCCTAAACGAGCGGTGCCAAGGCTCGGGTGTAGTAAGAGGGATGGAAAGAAGCCTGCCTGGTGGTTCCAGGCAAGTACAGCCATGCACTGGCTCTCGGTGTTTCTCACTATTCAGCCTTTTGGGGTTTGCTTCCATTTCTGCATGCTGCCAACCAGAAATGCTGCCTACACAGCACATTTTCCTCTTCACCAGTACAGAATGTTATGGTTTATCTCCCTCTTCTTCTACCCTACAGCCAAATGGCAACTATATTTAGCTCTTTCTGTTCCCCAAAAAGTGTCAGATTCTAGGGGTATGGAAGAAAGACAGAGAGTTGGAAACTGCAAGCTTCCTCTCCCCTGGCTCTGCTGTGGCCTGTAGAGGCCCTGTCACATTTCAGAAATGCCTGATCAGGACATCGGAACCACCAACAGCAGGCGGAATGAGGAAAGCTCCTTGATTCCAGCCCACTATGCTTCTGGTCTGCTGTGCTTTAAGCCTGCCCTGCCTCGGATCCATCACCATCCCTAAGGCTTCTTCTCTGATCGACAGCTGCCTCTGCCACTGGGGGACTCCAAAGTGCCAAGTTTGGCACAGGTCCTCCCCACGCAGACCTTAAGCTGGAGCTCAGGGCACTCTCTCGGATGGCTCGTCCCCTCTCCCACTCCAGTGCAGCTCTGCAGTCCTGTGGGAGGCTATCTTGTCCTGTCCCTAGCCCCAACCTTCAGGCCTCATCTGTAAAGCTTCTACCTACACCTCCTTCAACAGCTCCCTCAACTATCATCTTTTTAAAGTAGTTTTTAATTGATTCACTAAATTTCCTTTTATTTTATTTTTTAAGGAATACAAACTAGTACAGAAAAAGAAGCACTAGAAATGATACAAAATTTCATTTAAAAATTAATAGGAATTCAGTAATGGTTCTATGATTCCAATGCATTGTTTAGGCCATTGGAGATAAAAATGAGAAAGTGGTTAAAAAGGTCAAAAATGTTATAAGAAATTAAAAGAAAAAAATTTAAGCCTTAGCTGCACCTTTCAAAAGACCAACAGAGATCAGCAGTACAATTATCCAAATCGTATTGCATCTGCATACATAAATATATCTTTCTCCTTTCTTTTGTCCTTTCTCTCACCCCAGTTTTTCTTTCTCATTGAGCAAATTCTTTCCCCTTCACTGTATCTATTGTGCCTTTCAGATTTTATTTACTCTTTCAAGTTCTCACACCAATGAGATAACACCAGTTTGCACGTGGGAATCCCATTTATTTCATTTACCAATACTCTAGTTGCATTCATTAATACAAATTTTGCTTTTCTCATCTTGTTATTATAAAATGAATTTTTACTTTTCTCATCTTGTTATTATAAAAATCAACGCTGTGTTTTATAGCAACCCATATTTTTTGCTTCTCTACTCCAAATTTTTTTTGTCATAATAGTAATTTCTGCAGCCTACTCTGCATGGGAGGTAAGTCCACCAGCATGTTTTCATCCTTAGATCCAGCCCCATGGAGGAAGGGATGGGCTCATCTCCTGGGTCCTCCCTACCTGGCGGCCTGCACCAGCCACCCATGCAGAAAGCCTCAGCAGTCTTTATCTAAGCATGTTCTTAATTTCACTCTTTGCTCCTCTACTGTACTCATTTGGCTGCTTCATTATCCATCTCATTTGGTGCCTTTTTTTATAGGGAGCCTGAGGACCTGCATTTCCTACATGATTCAGAATGCAAAACACACTTAACCAAACAAGTTAGAATAATTGAAAACTGAGTCTAGTCATATTTATTCTTTTGCAGAGCCAGAGATTAAACTCAAGTCCTTCCACTTGCCAGACAAGCATTTATTCTGCTGAGCTATCTCCCCAGCCCTAGGCACATTTACTCTGATGTGACTTACATCCTGCAACTCTGTTAGGAAAAATTTGAGTATTGCTAAGGCAACTACACTGCTGCATGTTCCATTGTCCCTTATGGAGCTTACCAGCTGTTGACAGTAGGGACTGTCCCCCAGAGGTCAAGCCCATCTTCTGTCAAAGTACCTGTCTGAATAAAGGAAATGCAGTTATGCTTTATGGTTAGATTTTTCTGCTGGATGGTTAAGACCAAGATAAAGCAAGATCTATGTAACAGAGAATCCGTAACTTTTGTATCTGACAAGGTCAGTCAGGTCCCCTCAGGGTTTACCCTGAAACCATGTACTGCGACTTGCAACACTTTGGTCAGTGTCAGCCATCTGGATGAATCACAGCCAAGGCTGGACCATTTTGTTCTCTGTGGAATCCTGAGAGAATGTTTTCTCTCTAGGTGACTCTCCTTAGGCACACGGTACATCATCAATCACTTTCTTCTGTGGTGCCATTACCATAACATATAAACGGGAAAGCCAAATTAATATGCTGAGTTGTAAAAGGCTCAAGTCAACAGCCCCCAATAATGCTAAATGAGCTGATAATCAGTTCCTGTTATGGATGATTGGACTAAAAATACAGCTACTTTCTCTTTCTGCAATGAAAACAAAGATCTGTACTAATGAGGTTTAGACAAGAAATCATGCGTGCATCTTGCACTCTGCACAACTACAATGAAGACAACATTATGCAATGTATTAAAATACAATGTATTAAAATACAATGTACAAAAAATAAAGATAAACTAAAAAAAGAAATGCCATTAACACAAGATTTAAGGCTTCTAACAATGTTGTTAATGAGACAAAACCCAAGATTCTAAGAAATTACTGTAGATCCATCGGTCAAAATCTCTTTATTTGAAGGCATAGAATTTTTTTTTTTTTTTCATCTATGTGTTTGGCACAGGTTCTCACTATACAGGTCAGACTCATGGTGATCCTTCTGTTTTTGGCCTCCCCAGCACTGGGATTACAGGCATGTGCTACCACACCCAGACTGTCATCAGCTTAGCATGCCCCGGGGGCAGGGCCAGCATGACATGCTGGAGGCATAGAATTTTAAATGTGGTCATACTTCATCCTCTAAAGAGTGTGTTAAACATCACGTGACCCTTGTTACTGGCCTAGTGGCCAAATGCAAGCGCCTTGTGTTGATTTTGTTTACTGTTGTCTATTGCTGATGTTAGAGACAAAGCTAAGTGGAAATTCAACAAGGGCCAGCTCAAGTGTGACTCTTCAGTGGGCACTTGCTGTCTGTCCAAAACAGAGTTCAGTAATTATTTTTCTTTCCAAGATGGTTTAATTCACAGTTTGCCATCTGGTTCACCACAATTTTCTAAAAATATGAATGATGTGATGATCATCCAGACTGATAATGAAAATGTTACTAAGGGGCTTTCAGGATATAGAGAAAACTAAGTGCTAATAACAAATATTAATTAAAATCTATGAATGGTTTTTATTGTTAGATCCAGAGGAAAATGGTCAGATCTGATAATTTTATGCTGTATTAGGGAGAAATATTTGTCAGACAACGTAACTGAGAAAATGAAATGAAACTGACTATGACAGGAGCACTTTTAATTTCCTCATTGCTTCTGGATCACTCGTTAATTGTGCGGGAAGTGTCTACTGTGGCAGGCAAACAGTGTGAAGCCTGCTCACCACCCTGAGTGGGCTAAACTGGCAGTGCTGAGCTCTCCCAAGCACCACAGTGCCTCTGGCAGAGGCTTGAAGGTTATCTCTGTGTAGACGCTGAATTTCCTGGTTTCCTGCAAAGTCGTATCTACCATTACAGCACAGGACACACAGTGTGACCCCTACAATGCTATTGCTTCTTACAGCTGAGCAGAGACGGCTGGAGGGTGAGGGACAGCAGACCTTGAGGCAGGGCCAGCCCTCAGCCTGCCTGTGGTCTCCCTCCCAAAGCCACAGCACCTGAATTCTGTGTTGTGCATAAAAAGACACCGCCCACTCTCGGCTTCCACATTCAACAGTAGGAACTTTTGTGTCACGAGTTCATTTGGACTTCATAAAGAGCTGACATGCTTCTACAAGTGGCTCCTTGAACAATAACCATTTTTTTAAAGTCACCTCATTGTTATTTTTTCTCATTAAAATGAATAAAAAATTAAAACAAATAAATAAAAGATAAATAAGTACTCCACCCCAGGGACACACTGAGATGGCAATTGAGACTGGGTGTGGTGGTGCATGCATCTATAATCCCAGCTCTTGGGAGGTTGTAAACAGGGGGATCACTGTGAGTCTGATCTACTAGTGAGACCATGGACACCTTTCCCTAAAATACAAAAAAAAAAAAAAAAAAAAAAAAAAAAAAAAAAAAAAAAAAAAACTAAGAATAAATGAATAAATAAAGCTGCCTCCCTCCTTTTCCTCCATCAAACTGTGCTGTTACTTTGCAAGGTCTTCTAGCCTGTGTCGCACCACTTGATAAAGAGTTGGCAGCGTCAACCAAGCCTGATGTGGAGCAAAACACAAATAAGAACACGTTCTATTTCTCTATGTGACAATGACCCTTGGATAAGGAAATTAATGACAAATGAAAAGGAAAACAAGTCATACTCACCGCTGCTGTTCTAATCAGACAAAAAAAAGAAAACCTCTTGGCATACATACAAGCCCAGGCTTGGGTCAAATTGAATAAGAAGAGAGATTTTAACTTGGAGAACTTCTAACATATATTTAGAGAGCTTCTAAATATAAATTAAAAACATATACGGAACAAATAGACTCAGGACCCCAGTGACACACGTCTTCTAAATTGAAATGCTCTGAATAAAAATTCAATTAATAGTGGACGTTTTGTTGCACCATTACACTAACTGAATTTTATAATGTGAAAAATGGAAAATAACATGTTGGAGATAATTATAGTTCAATCATTTTAACTCAAAAATATCTCACAGAAACTCGGCGTCTAACTCAAGATTTGATTTCTCATTTTGCCATTTCCAAATCAGGAGTTATTTGCAGTCTGCCACGCTGCCTTTCCCACAGGAGCTCTGGCCACGCAAGCCTCAGATGGTGTCACAGCAGGGACCAAAGGCAAAAAAGTTCCCCATGGGAGATAAAATGAACAGCCTGTGGGGAAGATAAGCATTTGCAACGGATAACTAGGTAATGAACATATTTTATATATATAGCCTTCATGACATAAATAATGCTATTAGATAGGTAATAGGAATCCCTATCAGAAAATTTATAAGGCGTTGTTATCTGTCCCTGAATATAAAATGAAGCAATTGCTAAATTAACCATGGCAGCCCCTGACTGATGGCAGTTCAGGGCCTTCTCTGCCCACACAACATGAGAAGAAAGAGTCCTAAAAGAATCTAAGAGAGCGCCACATCCAGCTGAGGTCAAACAAGGCCAGTTTCCTCATGCAGCTTCTCTGGTCTGTGCTCTGACTTTCCTGTCCTCGTTCCCTCCTCTAAGAGCATAAATGATCTCTTCAGTCATCCCCAGGTGGTCTTCTCCCTGTATGCCATCTCTGTTCCACAGACAGAATACGTGGAATAAACAAAACATCTAAAATAATGTCACACATCTTAAAAAATGATAAGGGCCTGATTTCCTTCCAGCTACCCCAGACTTCTAATGGGCCTTGTGGCCACACCCCACTGTCCACTGCCCACACATGCATCCCTCTCACCCCCTGGGCTCTGAACTTCCCACCTCAGAGTCTGCCCCATTCTGTCTGATGAAGGCATAGCTCAGAGGTGACCTCCCACCTACCGCAGGTAGCCATGCCCGGTGCTTGCTAGAGGTGTGGCCCTGCTCAGCCTGCCCCTCGTGGTATGATGGTTTCCCATAGTCTTGTTTTCCCTGTACCTTCAGCTGGGCTCTGAATCGCTAAAGAGTTCATCAACACAATGCCACCAGACTGTGCCCAGTCTTGGGTCTTCGCCAACCTTGGTTAACTACAAAATAGTCAAGGCCCGGCTCAATGATTCCAGTGCAAACGAACTGAAGACAGGGGACCCAATCCAAGCCCACTACGTGATAGCAGTGAAGCTGACCTGTCCAGGCCAAGAACGGGATCTGATGCTGGAGTTGCTCTGGCAACCCCAGTAAGAGGGTCTCGGGTCCTCCCAGGCTGGCACCTACACTCCCTCTGCCACCTATCCAGGCACCTAAGACACAACCCACCTTCCCTACCCTGCAGTACTGGGAACAAGCAACAGAAGAATGGAAATAGCAAAGGTCGCTGCCTTTGTCCACTCCTTCCCTTTCATTATTACAAAAGTCAGAGAGAGAGAAAGCTGTTCACGGCAGTGCTGTACAAGGCATTGTGTGGAGTGGAAATGTTCCTCATATTTTTGCCAGACAAAGACCATCATAAAAGCTCTTAGAGTAAGAGAATATTTGAAAACACAAAACAGGCACAAAAAGTACTAAGATTTCAAAGGAAGGGAAATATTTCCCAATGTGCTGGCTCAACTGCTACCTCTGGAGTCAGCTTCCAGAGTGGGATCTCTCGGAGCTCACAGTGTTTCCTCCTCTGGCCTCAGTTTTCTCATCTGTACACTGGGTGCCCTAGCCCAGCCACTCCCAGGGCCCTTCCTCCTCTGTCTTCACTAGCACCCGCCTTCAAGCTGGAAAGTTGGGCGCCTACTTTGTCAAAGCACACGAGGTTGATCTGCCCACACATGTTGATTCTCTGCGGCGAGATACAGAAGATCTTCTTCTTTTTCAGTCTCTTCTGGGCATAGACGATGCCAATGGTCAGGGCTGCTGGCAGCACGGGAGGGACAGTCACAGTGAGGAGGAGCAGGGCCATGGTTGTCGTATCTCGTGGGGAGACCTGGGAGAGGAGAGATGGGTGTGCACTGAAGCCTGCCGAGCAGGGCACTCCTTCCTGCCACCTGGTTGGCCCTGCGAGGACACACAATCCGTCCAGGCTCTGGCTCAGGCTGCTGCTGGGGAGTCGGTGCCCCTGGCATGACTGAGTGTTTTGTGGCTATCCCACGAACGAACACTTGTCTCCCCCTGAAGAACAAAGGAGATCTTGAATGCCTGTTGCCCCAGCCCTATCCTGACTCAGTTTCCCTTCAGTTGAGAGAAGCTGGATCTGAGGCCCCAATCTCTTGGGTTCTACTACTTTCCTCTGCAGCACCGGAAAGGTCCTCAGAGATTACACATGATAATACCTCCTTCCTGGCTGTCATCCCTCAAAAACAGCCATCTAAATGAAACCAGACACTCTACAGCTGAAAGGGTTTGAAACTATAGATTCCCTGGAGGGAATTGGCTCTATGAAAGTGAATATCAGATTTAATTTCAGAATCCAGGCAGAAAACATGAGAGAGGGCCAGAGATTAGCTGGGACCCTTCAAGTATGTCAGGAAAGAGTTCAGATCACATGGGGCATTCAAGACCCCTGCACTCTGCTCTACTCCCACCTTGCAGGAGTTCTGCCTTAATTACTGGCTGGATTCCAATGACCTTTCTTCCCTCTTGGTGTTTTGCTCACTTAAATCAGTATGCCCTTCCTACCACATGACCTTTTCAATGAAATCTTCCCATCTTCTTATCAGTCTGAGAAATATATAATCATGGAAAGCTACCTGGGGTGTGTAATGCATGGGCCAACTTGTACTCCAAAGCAACTTGTAGGAACTGTCAGGGAACTTGGCAACTTCGGACAGCCACACTAGCCAACATGATTGGATTGCCACTAACCACTTATGGCTAGTTACCTTAAATTAGTTAAAGTGAAACTAATGAAAATTTATTTTGTCAGTCATAACAGCCATAATTTAAGTCCTCAGTTATTTTGTATGGCTCAGTGCTACCATACTGGGGATTAGAGATAAGGAATAGATCTGCCACCTAAGACAGTTCTTTGGCCAACACTGGTTCACAGAATGATAGGATCAACAGGTAACCTTAACTAACTCTCTCAAGTTAGGTGCAGTGTTTGGGAAGCTAGACCCCAATACTTACTTCGTGGTACATGTAGATCCCTAGGGCATAGAAAAACCCCACAACACCGAGGAAGGCTAGGAACACCATGAATTTGAAGGCTTCGCTGTAGAGTTTGAAGTTCAAAGGCCGGGGGTAGAGGATAGATCTCACCAAGTCCCCTTTTGCTGTATTATAACCTACATGAAAGTAAGCAGAGACCAAGTCAGGCCCTTCATGAGTTTCCTTCCAAATCAGAAGGTCTGTAGTTGGTGGTCTTTGCACCCCCAAACTACACTGACCCTACAGTGTGTTTGCCTTCTTTATTATAAATTACAGGAGCAGAGTTGATGGCACTCAGCCCGTTTGATTTCTCTTGGTCTGGCACCTAGGGCCTCTTTGCAGCCCTAGGTACAGCTTTCCATGCCACCCGTGGGCGGAGAAATACAAGGCTAAGGAATTGAAAAGTAGTGAACAGAGAAAATGAGGTGACAACGAAGACTTCAAAGCAGGTGTTAGAAAGACGTGTATTAAAACATAATTTAAAAAAATAAATAAATAAAACATAATTAAAAAGTAAGGCAAAATGAAGTACTTTGTTAAAACTATGTATCAACCTACAATGTTGGGTCATCTTGGTGTCCAGAGCTGCCATTTTCATAGGATGAAATTCAATTTTAGGCGTGGTAGTCAGGGTCCTTTTCAATCTGATCTACAACTGGCTTGTTGGACTGGTCTTGTCATCATTCACTGGTCTCCGAGGACCTTGGAAATTCCTTCTTTTGTATTTTATAAATCCTAACTAATTTATCCTCCTAATTTTTTTATGATTAGTTAAACCCTCCCCCATGCTATCAGCCTTGGCCAAAATGCCACTTCATCAAATAAATGTCTCTGTCATTCTTCTCTGGTACTTTCTACCGAAAAACAACTTACCTTAGCCTTTGGAGTCCCCATAACCATTGGTCACATGACATCCACCTACACTCTATGTTTTAGTTAGCTGTAAATTTACCTTTGACCTACAGCAGATTATAAAGTCCTCTAAGGAAAAAGGTACGTTTCACCAATTATTTCTTTAGTACTCACTGCATAACACATCATACTCACCAATATCGGGGCTATTGAGTAAAATGATTGATTACTACATTTTGAGATATGAGTCAGCACTGATGGAAATAAAATGTGGTTCCCCCTCACTGTTTGATGGACACTTGTCCCCTTAAACATGGCTTGGCTGAATTGGAGAACAGGAAGACAATTTCCTCTTGCTACCTGGGCATTTTAAAGGTCTTGGGTGGTTTTCATGATCTCTAACTACTAAGCTTCCAGTTACAAACAACTTGAACAGTACTCCAAAGCCACTAATTTTAATATAAATTAGTCATAAATGTCATTGTAAATGTTCACCATAGACCATGTGGTTATCATCCAAACCAAAGAAGAGCAGTGTCAAAGCACATGACATGCTTTATGACTACAACTATCTGGCTTGGCTGAAGCATCAGTAGGGACTGAGAACATGAGCTGAGACCTGGTCCTGGGAAACCTGGGTGTGTGATGCCATGGGAAAGTTGGCTGTGAGCATGGCTAGCTACGGAAAGGTTTGCCAGCATGGTATGTATGGACTACTGTTTACAGAAAGGCTGGGGCAAAAGTGGAAAGGGGACAGTCTAACGAGTATTTCTGGTATAGTAGTTTGGACCTGTGGGCATGGAAACGTGCATAGCACGGCAGCCATGGGGGTGATGACGAGGGGCACAGGCCTTTGTAGCTGCAAGTACAAATGCTGGGATTTGGTGTCCATTGGATGCAAGAGAAAATGAGGTGGTAAGGGTGAGACTGGGCAACCAGTTCAGTGCCGCTGCTGCTGCTACACAGAGACAAGACAGGACGGCTTCACATTCAGATGCCTGACTTAGTAGTGTTTGTAGAGCACCCAGACAGCGGTGTCCAGTGGGAAGATAAATGCACAGCCTAGCAAGCAACTCTGAGTGGATCATAGTTGACAGTGATTTTGGCAGGCCCTGGAAGGAATGCTGAGAGACAAGGGAAGAAGCCCGTGCACATAAGCCAGACGAGGGTCATTGTTTTGGCTTGATGAAAACCTACACCATCTGTGTATACCTTCTGCCCTATGCAAGGGGTTTTTAGGATGACTGCTTTCTTTTATTCATTCTTGAAACCCATGAAGCGCTTACAGTGGGACAGGTATTACAACAGAATGTGAAGAGATGAACAAATAGTCTGAGCAATCAGGAACCATTCAGTTAGAATGTGACAATTTGGAATCATAAAGGTCTGATCAGAAAAGAATATGAATGTTAGTACTATAATGTGGCAAACTCCAAAATCTTTAAAAAAGAGAGAGAGAGAGACAGAAAGAAAAATCTTTCCTTAGTCCAACTCTCCCACCACTTTCTGGCATACACTAAACTTATGCAAGTGGAATTCACTCACCTGTCTGCAAAACAACAGCTCTCACGGGCCCCTGCCCAGAGGGCTTGACCTGGATAACTTCGGTTCCACAGAAAAGCACGTGTTTCCGATAATCCTCCAAACTGTGGGACTTCCAGGGCATGGTGTTCTCTGTGTGTGGCAGTGGTGTCTTCGTAACAGGTATGCTTTCTCCTGAAGAACATTGCAATTTGTTGGTTCTGTATACACCCAGGTAGTTACTCCCAATTGGTACTCACTGGTTTTATGACAGTATATAATCACAGCTGATAGACCGTTTGTTTGTTTGTTTGTTTGTTTGATACAGGGTCTACAGGGTCTCACTATGTAGATTGGGCCTGTATCCTCCTGTTTTTAGCCTCCCAAGTTCTGGGGTTACAGGTGCAAGGACCACACACAGTCTCAGTCACCATCTCAGCATGGCCCAGGAGTAGGGCTGGCACAGCACATTGGGGATCAAACCCTGGGCACTGTGCTTTACCTAAGCAGGCACTTTAGTACACTGAGCTATCTGGCTGGCCCTTAGCAGCTAACAGACTTTAATGCCAACCCCTGAGTCAGATGACTCTTCTTAGGAAGGCCAACGGTACACATAATGATAGACTTGATTCTATTTCAAATTTCATTTAAAGATCAGCTCCTATTTCTTCTTCCTCACCTGCATGGTTTGTTGTCATCATTTTAAAAGTGGGCCACGTTAGTTGTCACTTAACCACCCTCCCAAGAGCTCCTCAGACCAACACTATGGCAAGCAATGAAGGAACTCTAGGGCACATGGGTAGTTATTGCTGTTTGCCTTTCATTCCTTCACTTATTCAGTCAGATACCTTTTCATTAAATGAATATGCTAGGACATTGCTGTCAATGAGAGCCCCCTTTCATTATTCTTTTTTATATTTTATAATTTTTATTTTTTATTATTTTTTAATACAATGCACATCATTGTCTTCATAGTAGTTGTTCCAAGTACAAGATGCAGACATGATGACTGTTCTAAACACTATTGGTACAAATATTCCTTCTCATTGAACTAATAGAAAGTAATGGTATACATAGTCCAATATTCCATAATAGTAGTGGGTTATCAGCAGAACTGTCAATGTGGGGAGCTTTTGACTTGAGCCTTTTATAGCCCAGCATACTAATTGGGCTTTACTTTTGATGCCTCGTGGCTATACTTTTCTGCTGGGTGATTAAGGCCAAGTTAAAGTAAAACCTATATAACAAAACATGTAACTTTCGTATCTGACAAAGTCAGTCAAATCCCCTCAAGGCTAACCTTGAAACCATGTACAACATTTTGTAGAACTTTTGTCAGTGTCGGTTGTCTGGATGAGTCGCGGCCATTGCTTGACCAGTTTGCTGTCTGTGAAAGCCCAAGAGAATGTTTTCTCTCTAAGTAACTCTCCTTAGGCCCACTATACATCATTGATCTCTTTCCTCTACGGCCCCATAATCTCCTTGAACAGAAAATTTGGAACTCCACTGAGTTATAGAATGTTACAACACAGGGTCTCTTATGTCCTGAGTCCTCACTGACCTTGAAGGGCTAGAACCAAAATATTGCCTAACCTTATAGCTCTTCTTTTTTTCTAATTTTTGGTCTGCAAACTTAAGTTCTTAACCCTCCAGAAGAGAAACTTAGCGATACTATTACTCTATAACGTAGGCACTTGAGCTTAACAACACTGTCTTTTGAATACTAAATGCCTTAAACTTAACATGGAACCAGTATTGTTCACCAATCACTGATATTTTAATAACTCCCTTATAGACTGTGACTTAAAAAAAACTTTAAAAAACTGTTATACTTTTTTACACAGAAATTTAGAAATCCAAGCATATACTAAATTGTAGCAGGTCAATTCTGTGGTATTTTTCCTTATTTTTTACCCCTTTTATTATTCTATTTTTCCTTCCAAAAATCCTTAGGCATTCCCATTACCTAAGTTCTCCTACTAGACTGTCATAGCTCACCGCAATTTCAATCTTGGGGCTGTAATTTTCCTGCACAAAGACCAGCTAAACTGTGCCCTTGCGTTTCCTTTCATTGACTTCCATTCTTTGCTGGAAACGTTTCTCTTCCTTCTCCTGCTAACTGTAGGACAGAATTGTCAAAGAACAAATGGCTTTAGAATGCAAAGATACATTTCAGAGACAAAATAAAAATGTTAACAATATTTACAGGCTCTCAGATTTAAAAAGCAGTAAAATGAATTAAAAATTCCTTAGGTCTTTTGCTCAATGTCCAACTAGCACAATACATAATCTTTCCAATTTGGAAATAGTATGATATTGGTTATAGTTATACAGATTTGGTTCTTACCTCTAGGTAGCTGAGAACAGAGACTTTGATATATATATTTATACTCTGCGTTTTCCCTAGTGGCATGTAATAGGTTCAAAATATGTATCTTTGCTAAATGCATAGATGTTGTCCAGGTTTTTCTATTACTGTCTTTTCAAAACTAGCTTCCAGCCGGGCGTGGTGGCGCACGCCTGTAATCCCAGCACTCGGGAGGCTGAGGCAGGAGGATCAGTGCGAGTTCAAGACCAACCTGGGCTACAAAAGTGAGCTCAAGGCCAGCCTCAACTGCACAGTGAGACCCTGACTCAAAAAGACAAAAAAAAAAAAGAAACAAAACTAGCTTCCTTCTATAATACTGATTTTATATAAGATAGAAGAAGCTATGAAATTTGTATTAGTGTTCTTTGAACGTTCTTCAGTGAATTCCTTTGTCTATGTTCCATTTTCTTTAAAACAATTACGATATTCATCTGTTGTGTGCAAGGAGTTACCAATGACATTTTAAATCACTTTGTACAAGAAATAGAACGTTTTGACAAATCTCCAGGTCATTGTGCTGCATTGTTTTTTAAATTAACCTTCGTAACAGGCAAAAGCTTTTATATAACTGCAAGGGGTTTCCTACCTTCACCTTAAAAATTCTAACCCTCAATATTTACTTTCGCTAATACAGTATTAACAAAGTTTTAGCACACACAAACACACACACACACACAGAGTCAGTGGAATTGGAGACACACAGGTATTAACCAATCAAAGATGAAAGCCACCTAGGGATACTATCCAGAGATGACAATCAATGATCTCACTTTACCCTGAAATCATTTTCAAGTCTCTTCTACTGTTCGCATGGTGATGAGAAATCTCCTCGTCAGCACATTACTGGGAGCTCTAGAAAGGATGGATTCACCTACAGAAGATGGGTCTAAACTATCCAGGCTAGGTTTAGAAAGGCATATAGTCGGCTAGAGTTGGCTCCTGGAACCAGCTTTTGTCAAATAGAAATTCCTTCGCTTGCCCCAGGGAGCCAGTGTCTTCCGCATGGTGACAGTGCTTAGAATGCCATGTGCTTGCTTCTTTGCATTTCTGGGGCCTCCACTGTAAAGGATCTATCTTTGTGTGACTGCAACACTCAGCATAGTGCCTGGCCCAGAGTAGGCAGCCCTGCACTTTTACTAAACACATTCATGGATAAGTAAAAGAAAGGGAGTAGGATGAGAGGAAAGCTGGAGGAGAAGAGAGAAGATCGGACTTGCTAACTGATGCTAGCTACTCTGGCAAGACGCCAGTGTGAACGACCACTGCAAGGTCTCCAGTGTGACCAGTTTGAGGCTTCACACACTTAGGTTAATCAGAGCTTTCCTGGGC
>PVJA010020299.1:0-37157 GCA_004027025.1 Myocastor coypus | reverse complement strand
CCCGGCCTGAGAATTCTAATGTCTTCTTGATTCAGTTTTGGTAATTTGTACTTTTCAAGAATCTGTCCATTTCATCTGTGGCTTCAATTCTGTGAGAGTAAGGATTCTCAAAGTAACTATTTATGATCCTCTGTATCTCTGCTGAGTCTGTAGTAATTTCACCCGTTTCATTCCTTATTGCTTGAATTTGAGTCCTTTCTTTCCTCTTTTTGATGAGGTTAGCTAGGGGCTTATCAATCTTATTTAATCTTTCAAAGAAACAGCTTTTGGATTCATTAATTCTTTGTATTGTTTTCTTTGTCTCAATTGAATTGATTTCTCCTCTAGTCTTTATAATTTCCTCCCACCTTCGGGCTTTGGATTTCATTTGTTCTCCCATTTCTAGTAGGTTTACGTGTCGTGTAAGATTTTTTATTTGTTCCCGTTCTACTTAATGTGTGAGTTCGGAGCTATAAATTTCCCTCTGAGAACTGCTTTCATTGCATCCCACAAATTCCAGTAAGTTGTGTTTGAATTTTCATTAAATTGTAGATACTCTTTAATTTCATCTGTAACCCACTGGTTGTTGAGAAGAGTGCTGTTTAATTTCTACGTAGTCCTAGAATTCCTATGGTTTCTTTCGTCATTTATTTCCAATTTGATTGCACTGTGGTCAGATAATATGCATGGGATAATTTCTATTTTCTTGCATCTACATAAGAATGATCTATGGATTAATATATGATCTATTTTAGAAGATGTCCCACATGCAGCTGAAAAGAATGTGTATTTTGAAGTGGTTGGGTGGAACACTCTGTATATGTCCACTAAGTCCAGTTGTTCCAAGTTCTGATTCAGTTCTGCCACTTCTTTGCTGATTTTTTGTTTGCTTGACCTATCTTTTTCGGATAAGGGAGTGTTGAGGTCTCCAGTTAAGATTGTAGTATTGGATATGAATGAGATTTTTCAGGTCCATTAAGGTTTGTTTTATATAGCTTGCTGCTCCCATGTTGGGTGCATACATACTTATGTGTGTTACCTCTTCATCATGAATTTTTCCCCTAACCAGTGTGTAGTGGCCTTCTTTATATCATTTGATCAGTCTTGGTTTGAAGTTTAGACTGTTTGCAAACAGGATTGCTACCCCTGTTTTTTTTTTTTTTTTTTTTTTTTTTTTTTTTTTTTTTTTTTTTTTTTTTTTTTTTTTTTTTTTGAGTTGCTGGAGCATGTAGTATTGTTTTCCAACCTTTAACTTTAAGCCTATGAGTTTCTTTATGAGTTAAGTGTGTTTCTTGTATGCAGCATATTGTTGGGCTCTGTATCGACTCTGCAAGTCTACTTCTTTTAATTAGAGAATTGAGTCCATTTACATTGATGGTTATAACTGAAATGTATTGACTTATGGTTGACATGACTCTTATTCGCTATTGTTTACCAATTTTTCCTCCTATTTTTAGTTGATTTCTCTATTTGGTGGGATCATTCTGTTCTCATTTGTTGAATTCGGTCCATTTTGGTCCCTCTATAAAATATTTGGGAGAATAGTGTGTAGCATTGGCTTTGAAGTCATGAAATTCTTTAGTTGTTCTTTGTCATGGAAATATTTCACTTCTCCTTCATACTTGAAGGAGAGATTTGCTGGGTGTAGTAATCTGAGCTGAAATTTGTTTTCATGGAGGACTTGAAGCACTCTGCTCCATGCTCTTCTTGACTTCATGGTTTGTGAAGAGAAGTCCGCTGTTATTCCGATGGGTTTTCCTTTAAATGTGATCTGTTTCTTTCCTCTAGCAGCTTTTAGTATATTATTCTCCAGCTGGATTTCTGGTATCTTGACTATTACATGTCTTGCAATGTTTTTAGTTGGCTTGATGTTATGTGGAGTTCTGTAGGCTTCAGTTACCTGAATGTCCGATTCTTTTCTCATATTTTGGAAGTTTTCTGCTATTACTTCTGCCCATATTCTATTTACATCATTTGTATTGACTCCTTCTTTCTCATTGATTCCTATTAATCTCACGTTGTTCACTTTTGCAACATCTTGCAGATGTTGAATTATTTTTTCCTGCATTCTGGGTGTTTTTAAAAGGTCCTTTCTTACTCTTTCACTGGCTGCAACTGTGTCTTCAAGATATGAGACTCTATCTTCACTTTCATTCATATGGCTCTGCCAACTTGTGATTGAGATTTTATTTTCTTGTGTATCTCTTTGAAACCGTTTTATGTGATCTATTTCTTTTCTACATTGCTCCATCAGGGACTCCATCATTTTTCTATTCTCCTCTAATTTTTTATTGATGTCTTCTGTAGTAGTACTGAAGTTTGTCATTATGGTTATCCTTTCTCTCTCTAATTCAGAGATTATTTCTGTTCTGTTCTCCTCTCTACTTTTCTGCAGTTGTTCCCCTACTTGGGAAGCTATTGATTTAGACATGTCTTTGCCAATTTTAGGTATTATTTCTGCTCTGATGTCCTCTATATGTTTCTACAGTCGCTTTTTCCACTTCATGCATTTCTTTTTTTACTTCAGATGTTATCTCTGATCTCAGTTGCTCTATAAGTTTCTGCACTTGTCTGTCTGCCTCAGATGCTACCAGTTCAGAGGTTTCATCTGCATGATTCTCATTTTCTTCGATGGCAGTGTCTCCTGTATTTGATTTGGGTGGGTTCGGGCCCTGAGATTGCATTCTACTCCTTGTTGTTATCATTTTGTATGGAAGCGACCTCTGCACTTTGGTGGCGTTATACTGTGTCTATGGGCCTTTGGTCTGGAGAAGTTATTATTGGGATATATTGACTTATACTTCATATCTTATATACCTGCTGTTGTTTACCACTTTATCTCCTGCACTTAAGTATTTGCCCTGTTAGATGGATTCTTTCAATTCTCATTTGTCAAGTGCTGGTCATTTTGGTCCCACTCTAGAATATCTTTTATTAGTCTGTGTAGGTTACGCTTTATCACCATGACATTCTTTAGTTGTTCTTTGTGGTGGAAATATTTTACTTCTCCATCACACTTGAAAGAGAATTTTGAAGGATATAGTAGTCTGGGCTGGAATTTGCTTTCATGGAGGGCATGAAACACCCTCTTTCATGTTCTTCTTGATTTCATGGTTTGTGAAGTGAAATCTGCCATTATTCTAATGAGGTTTTCTTTAACTATGATCTATTTCTTTTCTTTAGCAGCTTTTCATATGTTATTCTTGCGGTGAATGTGGAATCTTCACTATTATGTATCTGGGTGTGTTTGTAAGTGGGTTGATATTATTTGGAGTTCTATATGCTTCTATTATCTAAATGCCAGATTATTTCCATACATTTGGGATGTTTTCTGCTATTACTTCTGCCCATCTTTTTTATATCATTTGTATTGACTCCTTTCTCATTGATGCCTATTAATGTCTTGTTTATTTTTGCATCATCTTGCAGGTGTTGAATTATTTCTTCTTGTATCCTCATTGTTTTTTAAGAGATCCTTTCTAACCTTTTCATTAGCTATAAAAGTGTCTTCAAAATCTGAAACTTTATCTTCTCTTTCATTTTAACGTTTTTCCCAGTTTCTGCTTGAGACTATAAGTTTCTGTGCATCTCTTTGAGTTTGCTTCACAAAATCTATTTCTTTCTTATATTTCTCCATCCAGAAATCCATCATTTTCCTATTCTCCTCTAATACTGTATCAGTATCTTCTTCGAAAACAGTTATTAAATCTTTCATTATAGTAATCCTTTTTTTTTTGCTTCAGAAATTATTTCTGATCTGATTTCTTTACCTTTATGCTGTTGTCTCATTATATGAGATGTTATTATTTCAGAGATTTCCTTTTTTACTTCAAAGAATTTTTCTGATCTGATTTCATCAGAGATTTCAGCTGTGATTCCTATTTCCTGCTGTGCTAGTATCTGTTACACTTTTTTTTCTGGATAGGCTTGAGGCCTGAGATTGCGTTTTGCTTCTTCTCCTTGTCATTTTGCATAGCACTGTCTTCTGAATTTTGGTGTAGAGCTTGGTGAAATTATATCTTTAGCATAACTCTTACCCAAAAGAGAATATATAGTCAACGTAGTAGTAATAGTTTTGTATCTACAGAACTACATTTAGGAACACTACAAATAGGCAGTGATATTTAGCAACTGATAAACTTTTATAACTGATGAGCTTGTATTTTACTCAGTAAGAGGAAAATTTATGTCTGTTTAGCTAAACAGATATTAAATTGGGAGATTGTATTTAATTTAATTCATTTATGTTCTGTCTGATTACCTCTCCTTCATGCACCAGGGGTCTTCCAGGTAGGCTAGTTCACAAAGTTACATGTTGCCCCTCTGTAAATTCAGAGAAATAGCGAGAAGGTACTCCCATAGATCTGAGTCCAGCAAAGTGTCCCAGCTTACCATGTTCATATCTACCAAGTTCAAACTCGTTCTGATGTGTCCAGCTTGGGTCCAAGTGTTCTTTTCATCTTCTTCGTGTTTCAGCCTGTGAGAGAGAACCTCAAATACAAGTCAGGCCTGGGCTGGGTCTGTAGGAGGTGGAGGTTGGTCTGGCAGTCAAAAAGCAGGAAGACTTGCCCACGTGCTGGTGCCTGGGATGCATCTGGAGACAGTGGAGTTTGGTGTGGCAGGTGGTTCAGAGGAGGAAGTATCTCTCATTCACTGGGGCCTGGGACAGATGTGTCCAGAGGGCGTAGAGATTGGTCCTAGATTTTTCTTGTCCATTAAAATTTGTCTTATATAGTTGGGTGCTCCTGTGTTTGGTGTGTACAAATTTATGAGTGTAAATTCCCTTTGAATTTTTCCCTATCTAATATGTTGGGGACTTCTTCATTTCAACTCACCTCTCTTGGTTTGAAGTTTAGACGGTTTGTGAACAGGATTGCTACCCCTGCTTTTCTCTGAGCATGTAGTATTGTTTCCATCCTTTGACTTTCAGCCTATAAATTTCTTTATGGGTTAAATGGGTTTCTTGTATACAGTATATTATTGAATTTTGCAATAATCTGGCATCATTCTGATGAGCTTTCCTTTAAATGTGATCTATTTCTTTTCTCTAGCTGCTTTTAGTATATTGCTCTTTTGCTAGATTTCTGAGATCGTGATTATTATATATCCAGGCGTCTATTTAATTAGGTTGATGTTATTTGGAGTTCTATATGCTTCTCTTAATTGAATATCACATTTTCCCCCATGTTTGGGAAGTTTTCTGCTCTTACTTCTGTGAGTATTCTTTTTATTTCATTGGCTCTTTCTCCTTGAAACCTATTAGTTTTACTTTTTCCATCTTTGTGTTATTTTGCAGATGTTTAATTACTTTTTCCCTACATCTTAGTTATTTTTGAGAGATCTTCTCTTACTCTCTCATTAGCTGCAATGTTATCCTCAAGGTCTGAAGCTCTGTCTTCACTTTTGTTCATACAGCATAGCCAGCTTGTCATTATGACTTTAATTTCTTATATGTCTCTTGAATCTGTTTCACATATTTTATTTCTTTCATATATGGCTCTTTCAAGGATTGCATCATTTTTCTATTCTACTGTATTTTTTATGAGTGTCTCTTTTAGAGGCACTTGATAAATCTTTCATTATAGCTATAATTTATTGTTTTTTACTCTGGCAGTTGTTTCTGATCTGATATCCTCTATACCTTTCTGCAGTTGTTTCTTTACTTCAGACACTATTATTTCAGAGATGTCAGGAGTGTGCCTTCAAATTTTTTCAACGGTAGTGTAGCCTGCATTTGCTCTGGCTGGTCTTGAATTCTGAAACTGACATTTATCCTTCTTTTTGTCATTTTTTTACAGCACTACCTTTTGATCTTTGTTGTAGAGCTTTGGTGAAGCTCTTACCTTAGCTCCTACTGATATTATTACCCAAGGGAGATTATGTGGTTAAGGGAGTTGCACTTTTGTATTTACAGTACTACAATTAGCGTCACTATTAATGGGCAGTGATATTTACTGCTTGGCAAACTTTTGTAATCAATGAGTTTGTATTTTAGACTGCAAGGTCAGCACCATGACTCTACAGATAATCAGATGTAAAATTGGAAATTTGTATGTAAATTAATTACCCTGATATCTATAAGATATCTGATCACTTCCCCCTGATGCACCCAGAGACTTCCAGGTAGACTTTCACCCTGGTTACCTGTTGCCCCCTCTATCACATGAGAGAGAGAGAGAGAGAGAGAGAGAGAGAGAGAGAGAGAGAGAGAGAGAGAGAAGAGACACTACTCTCTGGTCTGTGGTTAACCATGTGCCTCAACTTACCGGATGCAGATTTACCAAGTTACAACTAATCTATCTGGACCTGGATTGGGTCTGGCTGCTGTATTTGGCATCTTCCTGCTGCAGCCTGGGGAAGTGAATCTGCTGTGCCCCATTGGCAAACTCTTCTGCTCCTGGATTAACTGGCTGTATCTCACTCCCAGCCGCTCTGCCAGAAGTTTGACTATGGGATTCTACACCAGGCATGTTCTCTAGCTGGAGGCTGGAAGCTCTGGTGGGCCTGCTCACTGGAGTCCTTGGGCAGGATAGAAAACTAATTTTAATTAAATAATCTGCTATCTTTTCCCACAATACTTACTTACTTTACTTATTTAATTTTAATGCATTTGGTACAGGTCTACAGTGTCTCACTGCACAGATCTGACTTGTAGTCATTTGCTTGTTTTCAGCCTCCTATTTGCTGGGATTACAAGCATGTACCACCAAACCTAGTCTCATTTGCTGTCTCTGTGCACCCTCGAGCTTAGCCAGTATGGCACAGCTGGGATCAAACCTGGTCCCTGACAGGTTTCTTGGTCTGCTGAGCTATCTGGCTGGCACTACAGCACTTAATTTTAACGTCAAACTTGCATTCTTGAAAAAGGGACAATTTTGAAGATAAACATAGATATCGAAGGAAAAGTAAGGTGTTTTTGCTAGTGATATTTTACAAGGTGATATCTACAGTACATAAAAAGATTGAAAATATTGTAAAGAATTTGGTGAAACACATGCAGCTAAGTTAGATTAGTATTTCTGGACTCTTGAGATATTTCAAGACCAGTGAAATTCTTGAAATTATACACATAATTTGCAGTATGTATTTATAAGAGAAACAATTTCAAACACTAACTTCTCAGAGTGGCTCAAACTTTTCCTTTCCTAAATATGAAGTAGCCTCACCAGATAAATATTAAATGTCATATGTCCATCAGTTGATAACTTAACTCCAATACTGTGTTTTAGAAAGCAGTGCTGAAGCATTTGTGTGGAGTACTCAGGACTGGCAGGAGAACAAGCTCTAGGTCTATGTTAACCCAAAATTTGACTTTGATATGGCCAAAACAGAATAGATCTTACTTCTGTCAAAATAGTTGTAGAAAGGCTAACTCAGTAGGTGTGTTTATAGCTCTTCAAAAGAGCTAAATCTAGAGACCAGGAGATTAATTAACGTTGTTGTACAAAATTAGTTATCCACTCAATTAACTTTCTTGGCAGTCCTTCACAGATCAGGGCAATAGAGTTCTGATTTGACCTAGAAATGTGCAATTTCCACTGAAGAAAGGTAGGGTTTTTTTTTTTTTTTTTTTTTCTGATGGTGCACAGTTCTTTAAGAAATGAAATAGAATGTCTTATATATGTAATTTGCTATTATACGGAATTTATAGTGGTTGATTCACTGTAACTACTTTGGAAGTATAGAAGCTTACATAAGTCAACTCAACAATTCTACCCTCTAGGCTGTAGAGGACCTAACCTCGGGTGGCTCATCATCTGGACAGTATAAATGGGAAATGTGGAAGGAAGGAAGGAAGGACAGACTTCTGTTCTTTGGAGGAGCTCCAGACTTCACCTTCAGTTTGAATGATGTCTCCTGCTTTCTAGCTCAGACTCTGGCATCTGCCTGGGATCCCTCAGCCTCTAAATGCAGCTTCTCAGCCTTCTTGTGTAGACTCTTCACCT
Source organism: Myocastor coypus (assembly GCA_004027025.1). Lineage (NCBI taxonomy): Eukaryota > Metazoa > Chordata > Mammalia > Rodentia > Myocastoridae > Myocastor > Myocastor coypus. Next base: position 29,232 of record PVJA010020299.1, on the reverse strand, counting down.
TTCCCCAGCTGACCCAGGAGGACCTATGAGTCTCTTGATACAGACTTACATGGACACTACAGTGAGATCCAGAAAATCAACTGAACCCTTCAGCCTCCAGTTAACAGACAGCCTCCCTATACTTCCTCATCTGACTCTGTGGCTGACCATCATAATCCAGTCTTAAAATTTCTTGCACATTTCTATCAGTCTGTACAGCATTAATAAAGAAACAAGGAGAAACAAATCAAAGCTGTTAGATTAATTTTTTTTTTTTTTTTTGTGGGACCAGGGTTCGAACTCACGACCTTGCACTTGCCCAGCAGGCACTTGTGCCTCGGAACTATCTCCCCAGCCCCTGTTAGATTAATTTGTGACATTAAATTGCTCTTGCAAAACTTTGAAGATTATTTAGTAGTAGGTATCATGTACTCATTATTTCTGTCTGAATTTAATTTACACAATTAAAGAATTCAACTTTATATTATATTCACGGTGTTACATTATATTTGTAAACCCTGTGATACACCACTTTTGAAGAAAAAATGTCATTTTTGAAACATTATTGTCACTTACCTGCAAAATAATTTCTGAATAGCAGAACCTTCTTCCTTTGTAATCAGGAATCAGAATGATCTAATTTAATTAGCTGCGTATTAAGCAGTTTTGCATTTTTACTAAGAAAACATTTGGTATTCTATGTCCATGACAGTCAAACTACTGTTTTATAAATATGTTTCTCAAATTTTAGTATGCAAGAGTTACTGGAAAATCATGTTAAAAGACAGATTCTTATTTGGAAGTTCTGGAAGGGAGCTTGAAATTTCTCATTTTTCCCAAGTTCTCAGGGTTAACAACATTGTTAGTCTTTAAACCCAATATTAAGAGGTAAAGCACTGCATGATATGCCTTATCAATATATCATTATGTTATTTCTTAAAATTTTCCATGCACTTAAAAGTTTAAAACATTTTTAATTGCCTGGTAAGCAACTTTATAGGTGACAGAAAATACACTCACTGTATACTATGAATTAAAAGAAATATATAAGCTGTTCTTTATTGAGAATAATAGCATTTTAAGTAATATTAAAGTTTCACACTAAAAGTAAAAATGTTTTTTGTTAGAACTTTTAAGAATTTTGTTTTAAATGATGAATCTGAGATTTTCATAAAGCATCATACTTCACACCATTGTTAAAGATAATCTAGTGTCTTTTTAAACGGATGTTTTTATATACTTTAGGAAATAAGAAAACCCAGGGAATTTTCTGACAATTTTGCTGTCATTTATTTGAATTGGGAAATAGCTTCTGATAGTCGTGAACTTAGAGAATATCTGAAAAGTAGACGCAGACACACACACACACACACACACACACAGCTTGCATTCAAAGTCCAGTGTTCCTCTGTAAACCTGTGTAAGATCAACCTCGTTGAAATCTGCAATCAGCACCTATTTGGCCTGCTGAGACCTAGCTGTGTTTTTGACCACCACGTGATTTGCTTCCTAGTGTACAGTAAATTTCTTTTAAATCCAAGTTACATGTGCTTTTTGACTTTGGCATAGAGGACAAAACAGGAGCATAATGAACTATAAATTTTCATGCATTTATGAGTATTTATAGCTCACTGTATGGTTTTCCTTTTAGGGTTTTTTGTACATTTTCTCAGATCTTGGCTCCAACCTCAGGTTCAGTAAGTTTGACCTTCTGACTAGAACAGCTACATCACTTCCACATTAGCCAGCAAGTGTTTTCTTCCAAGAGAACCTTGCAGCATAAAGAAAGGCTTCAGATGATTTTTATTAGCTAATTAAACATACTATTGGCATATTATTTGGAAAAAAAGTTTGTTTTTGGCTTTATTTTTTAAAGCTAAAAGTAGTAATTTATGTTATTAATAAATGTAGTATTTCTTTTTTAAAGCAGGCCCCACAATCTGTTTCACATTTATTTATATATAGGAGCGTTTTACTATGAAAATACTTTTTGGCTTTTAAGGAACAGGTAACTGCCTTAGTCCTCTGCCTAGTCTTATGATTACTTACATTCTGCATTGATTTGCACCTCCACATCTACTTATGTTACACTACTGTTAAATTATTGCCTAACTAAGTGTAGTAGACATGATACAAGAAAAGGAAAATTGTATTGTTTGACAATGATGTCTGTTGTCATTTTGCTTGTAGCCTGGCCCTTCACAGGGATGAGTCTGCTCTCCAGTTTATTTCTCTGCAAGCCAGCACAGCACAGCAGCTGTGGGACAAGGGACAGAAAGTATGTGCGGTCTCCCCAGCAGGAGCAAGCTCTGCAGTCTACTGGCTGTGGAGGCCTGCTGAGACAGGTGTCAGATAAAGGTCCCCTCTGTGCCCAAAACTGCCACTCAAAGAGCTTCTACTAGGTGATGGTACTCTGGAGACTGTACAGAGGAGCAGAATTCTCACTTTTCTTTTAAAAAAAAAATGTTTACACTGAACAATGTTTATCTAGATTAAGTATTTAAGGCCTCTTTTTTTCTTTTTCTCCTTTCACTGGTTTTTCCTTAATCACCTCATTAATTTCCAGTTTGGCTTAAAATATTTAGCAGGCTGAAAGTATATGGCTCATTTATTTTACTTCACTTTATTTACTTTTCCAAAGTAAAATGGAACAAATCAATTAATAAATTTAAGCTCATTTGCTATGATTTGGTGAGCTAAAAGTAATACATCTTGTTTTCCTCACAAAAGTACTGTACTGTGATTTATCTGTGGGAATGAGGAAATCTCTTTTTTTGAAATATTTTTAAGAAAATGGCACTGAAAGTTTAAATTCACTTATGTCCAGGGACTCTATCACATCCTATTGAATATTCACCAGCTTGTGTCCTGTATTTGAGAAATATACAACCAATAAGCGCTATTTTGATTCTATCCCACACTCTATTCCACATTTATAATAGTACCTGCATCTAAAAAGAATACAATTCTAAAACTGTTTTGGGGCTTCAACCAAATATTTTATAAGGTATTTGAATGCCAGTCTTCTTAATCAGTTTTGAAAGCACTTTGATTCACAATAGCACCCACATACTCAGAAATTTTATCAAATATGTTAGGATGACTAATGAACAGATGGAACAGAACAGGCGCTGGGGCTGGAGAAGGCTATGGAATGTGTTGATTCTGCTCGGGACAGGAGAAAGGAAGAAGTATTGAGCAATCTAGTGAATATCTTCAGGCTTACTTGAGGAATATGAATTGCTGGCTATAATTGCCAACAATAGCATGAGCTGCTGTCCTATCTTCAAAAACAGAAGTGAAAACAATAGGCTAGTGGTGGTGAACCTATAGCATGCATTCCATAGTGGAATATGCATATCACTGAAAGCTCTAAAAGGTTCAGCATTACTACTTAGTCCATCAAAAGGACAGCGCCATGAGAATCTTGTTTAAAAAAGTAGTGCCCTGCAGTGTTACATTGCAACAAAATATCATGACACAGTCAGTGCTCAAGAAACATTAGATGCAGTGTATACTCAGACACACACACACACACACACACACATACACACACACACACACACACACATACACATACACACACCATTCAGGAAAGGAAGAAGTACTGGCTATAAAACAAATGTGCATTACTTTACATACAACTAGAAATTTTTAGCTTTTTTCTTAGTTTTTCATTATGTAGTTACATGCTCAGAGTGAAAAAGTAGATGATACAGAAGTTCATAAAGTAAAATATTATGAAATCTCCAAACTTGCTAACTCAAAATTTTATTTCTATATGTGCACATGCATATGAAACACAGGTAAGCACACTCAGATAGAGACACTTTATTAACTTTATTTGTTAAACAGAAATGGAGTCAAATATGCTTTTCTCTTTATCATTAGCTGACTAGAAATAAGCAGAAACTAAATGAGTGTTTTTATTATCCACACCTCTATCACAAAGCTTTACTGTTTATATAAAACTCACATCTTTTAGAAGTAGATATATAACATCCATATATGTCATCAGTCTGTCTATCTATCTGTCTATCTATCTATCTATCTATCTATCTATCTATCTATCTTTCATCTATGTAGAACCAATTGATCTACTTATCTTCATTGATGAATCCAATAGTGTAAACGTAATTGCTATAACAAATATCCAGTAAAATATTTTTTTAGTTTTGTCTTAGAATTCTGCATTAATGACCCAATCATTCTCTACTGTGACTTTTAAAAGATGTGTGAAGTGCTCTGACAATGCGTCCACAAAGTGTCAAATATTGTGAGGGGGAAACTGAATTTGAATCATAGTGTCACGGAGTGTTAGGGCTAGGAGGTCCTTAGACCGCATCGTGTTGCAAGTGATGGGGGCAAAGCTCAGGAGAATTAAGTGATTTGCTTAAGGTCACACAAGAAATAGACCCTGGCTCCCTGTCCTGGTCTCTGACAGATGTGCAATTTTATTTCTACTATATTAGTTGTTTTATTTAGTAAAGAATAAAGCACAGATTACAAAAATGAAGGAAAATTAATTATTTGAAATTTATAAAGAATTTCTGAGGTTTAAATGTTAAAGGTTATATATTAGAGCACAAAACTATTTATCCACAATTGTTCACGTATGTATAAAATATTAATATTAATATTAATTACCCTGATGATATGCAGAATTTGGTTTCTTAATAACTGTCACATTAAATCTACTTTGGTTGGATAAAGCACACATTTTTTTTTCTTTTTTTCTGCAGTTTTAATGAATGCGTTCTTTTGTTTCATCCTGGTAGATTTTGATGGTGAAGAAAATAGAAATTAGGACAAATATTGAAGTATGTATACATGTGAATATGCACAGACACACACACACACACACACACACACACACACACACACACACAGATACCTTCTTTACAGATTTCAAAACACTTCAGTTGTTACCATAAGTGCTGCTGTGTGTCAGGAATCTGAATGTTCTCTGATTCCACTTTACAAATAAGAAGAGAGTCAATTTGTGATTTTCCAAAGAAAATACTCAAAACCAGTTCATATCCTCTATGTAAAATGCATCTCTCTCTCTCTCTCTCTCTATCTCTGTCTGTCTGCCTGTCTGTCTCTCTTTCTATGTATCTATCATCTATCTTGTATATATCTATCATCTATCTTCTACATATCTACTTTAACAATGGCTATTTGTTGATATTTAATGGATAATTAAGGCAAATAACATTGCCTAATGCTATATGTATTTTAGATATAATATAAAGGAGAATTAAACTAGTATCTTATACATAATCTTCAGTGTTGAAGGATTTTTTTTTTTTTTTTGTGCAGGACTAGGGCTTGAATTTTTGACCTTGTACTTGCCAGGCAGGCATTTGTGCCACAGATCTATCACCCCGGATCCTTATTGAGGGATGTTTTTTATTCTATTTTTTATTACATTTGATAAGAAATAACAAGGTGACAGTTTTAAAACATGTTAGTAGTACATCTCCAGAATTTGATACAATGCATACTGTTGTCTTCCCAGTAGTTATACTGAGCACAGGCTGAGACGAGGTAATTTTTGTAATCATTGTTAGAACAAAAAATTTTCTTCTCACTGAAGTAATAGAAAGGAGTAGTATACATAATCCATTGTTCTACAATAGCAATGGGTTATGGGCAAAACTGGCAATGATGGAAACTGTTGATTTAAGCCTTTTACAGCTCACCATAGTAATCTAGTTTTACGTTTTATGCGTCGTGGTTAAACTTTGCTGGGTGGTTAAGGGCAAGTTAAAGGAAGACTGTATAACAAAACTTGGAACTATTGTATCTCCCAAGGTCAGTAAAATCCTCTCAGGGTTTACTTTGAAACCACGGACAGTGCTTTGTAGTACTGTTGCCAGTGTCAATCATCCAGATGAATCACAGCCATTGCTTGACCAATTTGCTCTCTATGAAAGCCTGAGAGAATGTTTTCTCTCTAGGTGAATCTTTGTAAGTATACTATATATCTTCAATCTCGTTCTTCTGTAGCCCCATAATCTCCTTGAACAGAAAATTTGGGAAAACACTGAGTTACAGGTTGTTATAGCACAGGTTCTCTTATGTCCTGAGCCCTCACTGACCTTGAAGTGTTGTGGCCAAAATATTGGCGATCCTTGTAGCCCTTCTTTTTCTCCAATTTTTGGTATGAAAACTTATATTCTTAACCCTCCAGAAGAAAAGTTTAGTGATACTATTAATCTATGACATAGATACTTGAGCTTAACATTACTGTCTTTCTATCAGTCATCTTAAGACAACTTCAAATTGATATTATCTATCAATCATTGATATTCTAATAACTCTCTATAGAATGTGATAAAAGCAATTACATATCTTTATACAGAAATTTAAAACTCTAAGCATATGCAAAAATGTAGCCTGTCAATCCTTTGGTATTTTTCCTAGTGTCTTACTCTCATTTAATACCACTTTCGTTTTCTTCTAAACCAACCACTTACTTGAGAGTATAGCAGTAACTAAAATTACATTACAAGCAACACACATCTAAAAGTCCACATTGACAAGCATTGACAGCATAATTTTAGTGTTACATATTGCTATCCACAGCATTATAAACCTTTTGAAGGTTCTTAGGACCGTTATTTAATTCATCCTGTGCATGATATTGCTCCTGCCATGTTTTCTAAGTTTTCTGCTTGCAGTCACTTTGTTTAACCTTTAGGTCATAGATTTCCATACAGCTGTGTTATGCCTCTCCGTTTTTATTGCGTCTTTTGAGTTCTAACGCTAAGGACACTATATGATATATATACAAGTAGGTCTGGTTTGTTTCCCTCATCAGTATACGTTCAAGAAACATCAAATTATATATGAACTATTCTAGTTTATCATTCTTTTATACAATGACTAATATTCTATTGTATAAAAATACCATGTCATTTTTTACATTCTTCAGATGATGAGCATTTTGTTCTTTCCAAATTTTGGCTATTACAAATTGTGCTGCTATAAACATAGGTGCACAGATATCACTATGATATAATATGATGTTTTCAGTTCTTCTGGGAAAATTTCCAGTATGGAGATAGCTGGATTGAATGGGATTTCCAGTTCTAGTCATGTAAGGAGTCTCTGCACTGCTTACCATAATGGTTGCACCAGTCTGCATTCCCACCAGCAGTGAAGAAGTGTTCCTACTTCCCTACAGCCTCTCCAACATTCGTTGTTGGTCAATTTCATAATGGAGTGAGATGGTATCTAAATGTTATCTTAAAATGCATTTCACAAATGGCTAGTGATGTGGAGAATTTCTTCATGTATTTACAGGTTTGTTGAATTTCCTTTCTGAGAATTGTGTGTTCATCTCAGATGCCCATTTCTGGATTGGGTCTTTGAATTTTGGGACCCTAATTTTTTTTATTTCTTTATAAATTCTAGATAGAAGACCTTTGTCTGGGTAATTATTACTTAAAATAATTTCAAAATTTGTGGACTGTCTTTTCATTATCTTTGTAGTTTCTTTTGATGTGAAATAACTTCTTAGCTTGGGAGGTCCCAGTTGTTCATTCTTTCAAGTGTTGAGTGTCCATGTTGATTCTTGTCCATGAACTCTTTGCCTACCCTAACATCTTCCAAATTTTCTCCCACTTTTTCTTCCTGGAGAATTAATGTTTCTCTTTTAATATTTAGATCTTTAATACGTTTTGACATGAGTTTAGCTCATGGTGATAGACCTGGGTCAAGTTTTCGTTTTGCACATGTGGAGAGCCAGTTTTTGCAGCACCATTTTTAAAAGAGGCTATTTTTCTTCTAGTAAGCATGTTTGGTCCCTTGGTCAAAGATAAAGTGGCCGAGTGTGTTTGCATTTGTCTCTCCATCTTCTAATTTACTCCATTGATCCTCAGGTCTATTTTTCTGCCAATACTGTGCTAATTTTATCACTGTAGCTTCGGAGTATATCTTTAGGTCAGGAATTGTAATGCCTCCTGCCTTGTCTTTGTTCCCCCGCAATTCTAGGTCATTTTTGGTTCCAAATAAATCTTAGGAATGATTTCTCCAGGTCTGTGAGGTATGTTGATGGTATTTTGATAGGAATTGCATTAACTCTGTATAACAATTTAAGGAGTACGGCCATCTTCATAATGTTGGTCCTTCCTCTACAGGAGCAGGGAATGTTTCCATTTTATGAAATCCTCCAGGATCTCCTTTTATCAGAGTACAGTAGTGTTCATTGAAAGTTTCTTTTGCTTCTTTATTTTTGTTAATTCCCAAGTATTTCATTTACTTTGGTGAGATTGTAAAAGGTATTGTTCCTCTAATGTCTCTCTCAGTGAGTTCATTATCTGTGAAGAGGAATTCTATTGACTTTTGTGTGTTTACTTTGTAACCTGCTACGCTACTGAATTTTTGTAATACAGTAGCTTCTCATTGGAGTTTTTTGTGTCTTCCAAGTAGATTATCATGTCATCCACAAATAATAATTTTGCTTTTCCTTTAGCTATTCTTATTTTTATTTCTCTCTCTCTCTTTTCTAATTTTTGTAGCTAATGATTCCAGAACTATATTGAACAGGAGTGGTGATACAGGACATTCTTGCTTTGTACCACATCTGAGAGTAAACAACTTCAATATTTTCCCATTTAGAATTATGTTACCATTGCATTGCCATAGATGAATTTTGTCAGATTGAAGTAGAGTCTCTCTATTCCAATTTGCTGTATGACTCTGAGCCTGAACGAGTTTTGACCTTTGTCAAAAGCCTTTTCACTTCAATTGAGATGATCATGTGACTTTTGGCTTGCCTTTATTGATATAGTGTATTATGTTTATAAATTTGCATATACTGAACCATCCTTGCATCCCTGAGATGAATCCTACCTGGTCAAGGTGTATAATCTTGATGATTTTGTCTATTGTATTTGCGTGCATCTTATTGAGGATTTTTGCATCTATGTTCATGAGGGAAATTGCCTATAGTTGTCTTTTTTAGTTGCACATCTCTCTGGTATCAGTGTAATACTTGCCTCTAAGAATTATATTGGGAGGATTATTTCCTTTTCTATTGCATTGAAGAGTTTCAGGAGCATTGGGATTATGTTTTCTGCAAATTTCTTTTACAATTCATGGGTGAATACATCAGGTCCTGGACTTTTCTTTGTTGGTAGACTTTTTAATTACATTTTGTATTTCATTGACTGTTATTGGGTTATTGAGAGTTTTTATATCTTCTTGATTCAGTTTTGATAATTTGTACCTTTCTAGGAACCTGTCCATTTGATCTGTGTCTTCAATTCTGTAACAATAAAGATTCTCAAAGTAGCTATTAATGGTCCTCTGAATCTCTGCTGGGCCTGTAGTAATTTCACCCCTTTCATCCCTTGTTGCTTGAATTTGAGTCCTTTCTTTCCTCTTTTTGATGAGGTTAGCTTGTGGCTTATCAATTGTATTTAATTTTTCAAAGAACTAACTTTTTGATTCATTAATTCTTTTTATTGCTTTTCATCTCGTTTGAATTAATTTCTGCTCTAAACTTTATACTTTCCTCCTTATTCTGGGCTTTTGATTTCATTTGCTCTTTCGTTTCTAGTGAGTTCAGGTGCTTCACAGGGAGAATTTATTACTTCTCATTCTATTTTCTTAATGTGAGAGCTCAGAGCTGTAAATTTACCTGTAAGAACGGCTTTCATTGCCTTCCACAAATTCATTAAATTGTAGATACTGTTTAATTTCATCTATAATTCATTGTTTGCTGAGAAGGGTGTTGTTTAATTTCCACGAACTTCTGCGGTTCTTGTGGTTTCTATTGTCATTCATTTCCAGTTTAAATTCACTGTCGTCCGATAATATGCATGGGATAATTTCTGTTGTCTTACATATACTTAAACTTGACTTATGTACTAGTGTGTGGTCTATTTTGAAAAATGTGTCATGTGCAGCTGAAAAAAATGTGTATTCAGAAGTTTTTGGGTGGAACACTCTGTGTATGTCCACTAATTCCCGTTTCATGTTCTGGTTCAGTTCTGCGACTTCTTTGCTATTTTTTTTTTCTTTTTTGTCTGTTTGACCTATCTTTTTGGAATAAAGGGATGTTAAGATCTTCTGTTAAGATTCTAGCCTTAGATCTTAGCTTTTTCATGTCCATTAAGATTTGTCTCATATAAATACGTTCTCCCATGTTCGGTGTTGGGTGCATATATATTTATTAATATTACCTCTTCATCTTGAGATTTTCCCCTAACCACGATGTAGTGGTCTACTTTATTTTGTTTGATCAGTCTTGGTTTGAAGTTTAAACTGCACAAAGGATTGCTACCTTTTTTTTTTTTTTTTTGTGGTACTGGGGCATGTGGTATTGCCTTCCATCCTTTCACTTTTAGCCTATGTGTTTCTTTATGATTTAAATGTGTTTCTTGTATACAGCATATTATCGAACTTTACTTCCTTATCTACTCTGATAGCCCATTTCTTTTAGAGAATTGAGTCCATTTACAGTGATGGTTATAATTGAAATATGTTGACTTATGATTGACATGTCTTTTACTACTGTGTACCACTTTTTCTCCTTTGTTTAATTGGCTGCCATATTTACAGGGTTCTTTCTGTAGCTTGGGTCATTTTGGTCCATCACTAAAATATTTTTTATTAGTCTGCATAGGGTTGGCTTTGACATCATGTAATGTTTTAGTCACTCCATGTCATGGAAGTATTTCATTTCTCCCTCATACTTCAGATTTTTTCAGGGCAAAGCAGCCTGGGCTGCAATTTGTTTTCATGGAGGCCTTGCAGCACTCTACTCCATACTCTTCTTGATCTCATGGTTTGTGAAGAGAAATCTGCCATTATTCTGGTGGGTTTTCCTTTGTGATCTTTTTCTTTTGTCTAGCGCCTTTTAGTATATTATTCTTTTGCTGGAATTCTGGGATCTTGACTATTATATGTCTGAGTGTCCTTTTAGTCGGTTTGATGTTATTTGGAGTTTTGTATGATTTAGTTACCTGGAAGTCTGATTGTTTTCCCATATTTGGGAAGTTTTTGTTATTACTTCTTCCCATATACTTTTTATATCATTTTTATTGACTCCTTCTTTCTCATTGATTTCTATTAATATCATGCTGTTCATTTTTCCATTATCTTGAAGATGTTGAAATATTTTTTCCTGCATTCTATTTGTTTTTAAGAGAGCCTTTTGTTTTTACCTTTTCACCAGCTGCAAAAGTGTCTTCAAGATCTGAAACTCTATGTTCACTTTCATTCATACTATATTGTCAGTTTGAGATTGAGATTTTATTTTCTTGCATATCTCTCTGAAACTGTTTCATGTGATGTATTTCTTTCCTATATTGCTCAACCTGGGAATCCATCATTTTTTGTTCTCTCATTTTTTATCAGTGTCTTCTTGAGTAGCATTTAAGTCCTTCATCAATAGCTATCCTTTCTTTTTCTATTTCAGAGAATGTTTTTGACTTGATCTCCTCTCTACCTTTGAACAGTTGTTTACCTATGTTAGATGTTATTAATTTAGACATGTCTTTTTTTACTTCAGCTGTTATTTCTGGTCTGATTTCCTCTATCCTTTTCTGCAGTTCTTTCTCCAATTCAGATTTTATTAATTCAGGCATTTCCCTTTTTACTTGAGATGTTATCTCTGATCTGAGTTCCTCTATGCATTTCTGCACTTGTCTGTCTACCTCAGATGGTATACACTAAGAGATTTTGGCTGCATGATTCATATTTTCTACAATGGTCTTATCTCCTGTATTTGTATTTGGGTTCTTTCTGTAGTCATTTGCGGAGTTCAGCCCATTTTTTGTTCCTGTCTAAAATATTTTTTAGTAGTCTGTGTAAGTTTGGCTTTGACATCATGAAATTCTTTAGTTGCTCCTTGTCATGGAAGTATTTCATTTCTCCCTCATTCTTGAAAGAGTGTTTTGCAGGGTATAGCATTCTGGCCTCGACTGGTGGGCTCAGGAGCTGAGACGGCATCTTGCTCCTTATCTTTGTCATTTTGTATGACCTCTGCACTTTGGTGAAGCCATGTTATTAGCATCTACCGAATTTTGGGTCCAGATCCACCAATCTTGACCCCCCTCTAGATGTGTCTGGATGGGTTTGGCTGCTGTGCTCAGCTTCTTCCTATTACAGCTGGGCATTGGCCTAATTAGGTAGTGTGGGAGAGTGGGCACAGAGTTCCTTTTTCTGGTCAGGTAGGGGGCACATGCCAGTAGAGAGGTCCTAACTAGGCACAGGTCCAGTTGGTCAGCGTGGGTTGGTGGGAGCAGTGTTCCAGTTGCTTGCAGGGCAGAAGCCACATTCTGGCAAAGAGGTCTTATGTGGGCCATTGGGGAATATTTTGAATTTGGAAACTGAAAAAGAATTTTATATATATATATATATATATATATATATATATATATATATATATATATTTTTTTTTTTTTTTTTTTTTTTTTTTTTTTTTTTTTTTTTTTTTTTTTCTCTTTTTGAGACAGGGTCTCACTATACAGTTCAGGCTGACCTTGAGCTCACTTGGGTAGCCCGGGCTGGTCTTGAACTCACATTAATCCTCCTGCCTCAGCCTCCCGAGTGCTGGGATTACAGGAATGCACCACCAAGCCCGGCTAGAATTTTATGTGTATAAACTAATTTTTTGACTTATGAACCTACTTTCACAGATAAGCTTTCATTTAATACACTGCCATAAAAACAATAATTTTATATACTTATGGTATACTACAAGATGTTATAACATAGATATAGTGTAGAATGGCCTAATCAGCCTACTTATCATTTCTATTGCTTCACAAACTTTAATGCTTAAAATCTATGCCCTAGCCAAATCTCTACTGTATGATATATTGTAAAGTATAACTACCACGATATCTAATATATTTCTTGAACTTTCTCTTCCTTTTATTCCTCAGTTCCTGGTAACTTTCACTGTATAATTTTTTGAGTTCTTCTTTTTCAGGTTTTTACAAATCAATTAGATCACATATTGTCGTTTGGGAGCCTGGCTTATATCAATTCATACTAGTTATAATATCTTACATAGTCTTTCATCATGCTACAAAAGACAGGATTTTTTTCTGTGTTTTTAAGAATGAATAGTATTCTATTATATATAGAATGATCTGTCTATAGACACTAATTGCTTCATGATCTTAAGTTAGGAATGGTACTGCACTGAATATAGGTCTGGAGATATATTAGAATTTAACACCCCCCTCCCCTTTGGAAATACATGCAGCAACAAAATTACTGGATTGTATGATACTATTATTAGTTTTTTGGAACTTAAATTGAATATTTTAAAATTAATTTTGTAATTAATTTGTAATTTTTATTTATAATATCAAATATAGCTATCTTTATTTTGGGCTGTTCTTTAACTAGGTCCCATCACTTTTCCTTTTTCTTTTCTTTTCTTTTTTTTTTTTTTTTTTTTTTTTTTTTTTTTTTTTTTTTTTTTTTTTTTTTTTTTTTTTTTTTTTTTTTTTTTTTTTTTTTTTGAGACAGGGTCTCGCTGTGCAGTTCAGGCTGGCCTTGAGTTGATTTTTGTAGCCCAGGCTGGTCTAGAACTCTGACTGATCCTCCTGTCTCAGCCTCCCAAGTGCTGGAATTACACGTGTGTACCACCATGCCCGGCCCCATCACTTTTTAAATTATGAGTTTATCTTCCCCTTCTAGCAATTTAAGATTATGCTAATGCCATAATCTTTTACAGTAAAAGGGATAAGTCCTGGAACTTATGAAGAATTCTGAAGATTCAGGGGACATGGATTCTATGCTTGGGCTGGTCCAGAGATTTCAATAGTCCTCTACCTGATCATTGAAATCCAAGAGTTCTTATTTTACTCTTCTTTAGGAAGAAGTTATAAAATGAGATATTCATTCATGTACTTGGAACAGCTTAAAAGTCTATGGTATATAATGTTTCTGTTGTAAATTAATTATATTAAATTTAAATGTTTGTATGATCTTTTAAGGCAGATATTCAAGCACAATATCTAAATAGCAAAATGCAATAATTATACTACCGTTGCACATTTGTACATGCATAAACACGCTTTTATAATTTCTGAACTCTTTTCTTTTCTTTTTTCTTTTTTTTTTTTTGTCTTTTTGAGACAGGGTCTCGCTATGCAGTTGAGGCTGGTCCTGCACTCACTTTTGTAGCCCAGGCTGGTCTCAAACTCACACCAATCCTCCTGCCTCAGCCTCCCAAGTGCTGGGATTACAGGCGTGAGCCACCACGCCCGGCTTGAACTCTTTTAACATGCTAACAAAATACTATATTCTTTAGTTAAAGGAATTCACACATTCTCAGAAAAATGTGTACATATATAACTAGTGAAAAGTACATTTTAAAGTTCAGAATAGTAGTTCAAATGGGGGCCATTTGATGAAGTATGTCATTAAAGGTAAGATGATGTTATGGTTTACATCTACTTGTCCCCCCAAAGACTTATGTAAATCATGGGACTGTCAAGTGTGAGGCTCAAGGTGTGGGCTCAGAGGATCAGGGCAGGGCTTGAGGGGCAGAGCCAGAGAGGCACAAACCATTAAACTGACAGCATGTGGCTCCCTGCCCCTCTTCCACCTGGTGTCCTCTCTTGGAGGTATGGAGAAGATCATCCTGGACAGTGGTGCAGTATCTTGAGGTGTTGGTATGTAATTCAGGTTGCTTTAAACTATGAAACCTCCAGTAACTGTGAGATAAATGAACCCTTTTTTTTCCCTAAGCTTGTGTCGGGTATTTGTCCCAGCAATGAGAGAACAGTAACTAAGACAGATGATAAAGAAAAATTTGAAGGTGGTATATCTTCTGTGCTCATTATACTATATGGACTCATTCATGGTGACATATCAGAAGATGGTGATGAGTTTAGTAATACCAAAAAACAACAGGACCATCATACCTATATACAAAACTACATGTATAAAATCATGTACATGTAAGAGCTAGTAAAACTCTATGTTTTTAAAATTCATAGATAACAAGGCTGGTCAAATATCTCAGCCAATTAAAACACCTGCAAGTAGGAGCAGGGGCTGGGGTTTCATTCCCCAGGCGTGCTGTGCCAGCCCCACTCCCGGGGCATGCTGAGATAGCAGTTGAGACTGGGTATGGTATGTTCCGCTGTAATCCCAGCTCTTGGGAGGCTGTAAAGAATCTGAGCACCATGAATCTAATCTAGTATTGAGATCCTGAACATCCTGAAGATCCTTCCCTAAAAAAATCATAGATAAGAAAAATTTCATAACTTGTAAGGCATTGTGGGTTCTAATTTTTAAAATCAATGCAAGTAGTACCTTTCTACCGTTAAAAATGATAGTAAATTGTGGCATTTTTCCTTTATTATTTATGGTTTTGTTTTTCAAAAATTTTTAGCACAAATTTAACAAGAGTTATAGTTTATTTAATAATGTATTTTATTACATATTCAGTTTATTCTACTCCAAAATCTTCTGTATTTATAATATTCTGGTGTAGAATGCTTATTTAGTTAAAATTTGAAAATACAGCATGGTAATGGTATATTAGGTATAGATATGTGCCCAGAGTCAGCCTACACTGCTGAGAGTGGCTGGAGCTCTAATGATCAGCACTTGTATAGACACCACTTTGTTCTTTTCTGCTTTAAAGGAACACTCCCAACTTGTATGAAATCACATCTCTAGTCTACATCAAGGCTTCTATCTAGAAATTCCCCCAAGCCTCAGGTATTCATAGATGGGGTTTTGCTGAGGTACTGGATTTGAGTATATGGCAACTATATTGATTTAGCATACTTCTAGTTGTGAACAAGGGAAGTTCCACATTTCTTTTAATAATACTGTATATTCCTCAATGGCAAAGATTTTATTTTAGCCTTCTTCATAAATTCCTATTTGCACTAGTGTCTTGTACATAAAAGTATTCTATATGTGTTTTTACTAGAAATTATTCTTTGAGGGTTCAGTCAGAGAGCTCAGCAAATTAAAACACTTTCTTAGCAGATGCAGGGACCTGGGTTCGATCTCCAGCATGCTGTGCCAGCCCCACTCCCTGGCCGCACTGAGATAGTGATTGAGAGTGGTGGTGGTGGTATATGCCTATAATCCCAGTGCTTTGGAGACTGGAAACAGGAGGATCACTGTGAGTCCAACTTTTGTCGTGAGGCCTTGTAGACCTTGTACAAAGTAATTTAAAAAGAGAAAAATTATTCTTTGATAATAGAAAGAAAATCTGTCATAAATGCAATTTAGTAAGATTATCAGAAATTTATTTTGTGTCTCACCTTCTAGTATACCACATTATTTAATAAAATTCTAATCTAAATATTGGTGGGAAAATATTTTGTAACTATGGTTAACATCTATGATTAGTTGACTTTAAGAAAAAAATCTCCCAAGCCAGTCAGATTAAAGAACTTGAATGCAAAAACAAAGATGTCTGAGAGTGTATACTCTTCCACAAAGGTTATTCAAATTTATTTAAATTTAATTTAAGGCAGTGGCAGTACTTTAAGTAACTGAGCTAATCACAGAAATCAAAACAGTATGTTCAAAAAAGAAATTGAACATTCTTTTTTTTTTTTTCTTGAACATTCTCTCTTAATACTTAAACAAGGAGCTGAATAGCAGTTCAAAAAAAGTAACTGATAATGTGGGATTATAAACTATGAGAATTGAATTGTATTCAGTAACATTTACTAAAATAACATTAAATTTCATTTTTAAAGTCATACAACAGAAACTTCAAAAATTATGTAAAAGTATTAGGGGCATCCTACAAAAAAAGAGGGACATCTTTATAGTTATTTGAGAAACTGGACAACATGTTTTCAACTTTTTGTGGAATAGAATTTTAACCACTCCCACACTTCACACATACACCTCAGACTGGAAAGTTTTCCAGAAACAGAATAATACTCTTTGGCAGTTGCTTCTCAAGGTCTTTTCTACTTCCTGCATAAAGGCACTATGGTATAGTAGCACCTCAAACCCCAGGTGAAATCATTGGTAACTTGTACTGATTCAGAAATTAGGTGATTTAGAAATTAGTGTTCATCTTTTTCATCCTACTTCATTTTAAATGAATTCAGTCTCAAATGCAAAGTGCAAATTTTTTTCTATAGTACCTAAAACTTTGAAAAATGTCATTTCCGTAGAATAGGTAAAGGAAATACATTTTGAAGTTCTGATACTTACATTGTAATGTGTATCTTCTTACTCTGACTTACCTGTTTTATAATTTTTGTCCATGAAGACTATACGTAGTAAGTTATGACTTCTGCCAACCTTGGAAAAATTTGAATATTCAAATAAGTGATTCAAGAGCAACATGTTTGGTTAAAGTTGACTTTCTGTTTAAAGACAAAATGATTGATAAAACAAAAAGAATCAGAAAAATTATGTTTCAGAGAATTGGAACCATGAAAGGGCCTTTTTTGTTATTCAAAATTACTTTGAAGTAGCAAAGAAAATAAAATAGATCTAATGTAGTGGAGTAAAGATGGAGTGTCAGTGTCTAGGACCTGCCTTCCTCATTTCCTGGTAACTATGACAAAATATCTGACACCCACAATTTAAAAAAAGACGGGTTTACTTTGGTTCATGTTTATAGATGATTCACTTCATAGTTGGCTGGCTTGATGACAGGAAGGGCAATGTGGAAACGTCTAGCAGAACAAAGGGGCTCACGTCATGGTAGCAAGAAAGTAGAGAGCGAAGGGAAGAGCCCAGGGGAGGGCGAGACACACACTTGCAAGTCACAGGCAGCCAGTCTCCAGCACGTCAGCCATAGTACTTTCCAAAAGCCACATCTCCCAGGGATTGGGTTTTAGGGATTTTCCAGATCTAAATTATGACACATTTTGAACCTTAACATCTCATTCTGTAAGTCGATTTCGTTCCTGACCTAATTTCTACAAATAGCTCCATTCCTCTCTAGCTCAACTCATTTTTTTACCCCCTCTTGGTTGTTTTTTCCACTTTAAATGTTGTTCTTTAGAATTTTTTTTTCTAAAAGTGTTTTTCATAATTTTTTTTTCTGAATTAGTTTATTTAGAACTGTCACCTTAACTCAATTTTATACTAAGGTAAAGTTCGTTAACTGTGCATCCTGACATCTAACTTCTCACCTCTCCACTCCTCTTTGTAGTATTCACTGGCCTATCTGTCCATAACACAATTTCAGGTTTCTCCTTGATTACAAGAAATTCAGTGTATCTATGACTTCAGGCTTTCATTTCCTTGTACACATTTCCACTTTTTGTTGTGGCCAAAATAATTTTTGGCCTCCTAAGTACAAGCCACATCTGATTGTACTTATTCTTTTAATGTGCTCAAAGTTAATCTTATCTACATATTATGCCAACTTTATGAAGAATAAAGATATTTCTCAATCATAAATTCACAATCAATTCCAACATAAAGCCTCATCTTTCTTTTGTTTCCTAGGAACAGTGGCATATTTTCAGAGAGACAGTATGATGTAGTAGAAAGAATCTTGAAGGGCTAAACAAAATTTGTGATATGTGTCTAAATTGTAAAAAATTGTTACAGTGACATGCACATCACCAATATTGCCACTCAAAGCACTCTTTGTTTCAAACACACTCATGCTATCATTCTTGCCCCTTTCTGGAGCAGTCTTGGAAGTCCTCTTTCATGTGTGTCTTGTACTAAAAACTGTCTGTGGGTAAATGCTATTGTCACAACAGAGAGGTAAGCTTGTAAAAACATTATTGTGTGGCTTCTATCGATGTACTTATTCAGCAGATATGATAGTGCAATTTCTAGCTATTCTCCAAAGTCAAAATGACCGTGAAAAGTAAACATTTTGATTTGATTCCACGTATTAAGGCAGCTATAACAGCACAACTAAAGATATTCTTGAATGAGGACTTGTAATTTGGAAAATGGCACGAATGATGAAATAAATGTGCTTGATGTGAGTGTTTTGAGGAGACACTCTCAGGCTGTAGACCACGTGCCACTAGAACTCTATCCACAACCAGAGCCCTGACTGGTGGATGCGGAGAAATGACGACACTATCTTTTACTCTAATAATTTTTAAGTAGTGTAAACACTCACAGGAAATTTTAGACAACAAGTAGAGCTACATGAAGGTTGGATCCCAACTGTTCCATAAGCAGATTGCTGAAGTGGAAACAAATGACTGATCCTTGATTTCTGTTTTGTTTGTTTCTTTGTTTGTTGTCATTAAATGGATATTAAAATATTTAGTTTAGTGGAATTATGTATCTGAATTATTCTTTTTTTCCTTTCACTAGCATTTATTCTTGGAAGAATTGTCATCTGATATGTTGATAGCATTTTTATCCAGGCTACTCTCTGGTACAGAATAGCAAATATATATAATTAGTACAATGAATTGTTGTATGTTGTGATCCGGTGCCGAAAAAAATAACAAGAAGACTGGATGAATGTAGTTTCATTCATCTGTCTCTCTCAACGTGAACCCAGACTTCCAGAAGCATCTCCTTTTTACTTAGGTCATACAATAGAAGAATTACAGGGAGGAGAGGGGATAAACACCAACATCTCAAGTAAGGGTGGAGACATCAATCAGGATAAGCTGTCACACATTTTTTAAATCCTAGTTTTCTGAAATCACTAAGTAACAGATTACAACCCACCCTAAGCTTTGTTTATTGTTCTTCGCTTCTTTAAGATGCTAGGTTCTTATCTCTGCAATGAATAAACAATGAACTCCAAGTAAGTATTTCACATATTGTGGATATCAACATTATCATCTTTCAGCACCTTTCAAAGGTTATGTACATTTATAATTTACTTTTTATGTTGAATCGCACTATTTCTCCTGTTTTGATTCTCAGTAAGTACTCAGTGATTGACTTTGTAAAAAAAAAAAACTATATATATATATAGCAGTAAATACAAAATTACATAATTTATTGTTAAAGTTTATTGTGTAAGGAAACAAGCCTAGAATTACATTCAAAGCTTATTTAGTGCTATTTTTCCCCAGAGACTACAAATTCACAGTTCATTTCTCATAATACAACTTGAGATTATCAGCAGCCTCTAGGCTCCTCATGCCACATATATTTAGTTTTGTAGTAGCCATTTTTAATTATTTTCTATTACCCTTCAAAGACCATAAAATAATAATATGTCACATTTTAATAATGCCCCAGAGAAAAATTATTTCTAAAACATGAATGTTTAACAATCAAATTTACAAGACATGTATATTAAAAGGGATGATGTTATTAAGGAATCTATACTGAAATTTCATTGTTTCCCTGACATTAATATGAAGCACTTATCTCCTTCTCAACTCAACTTACCACTGTATGAAAATTTTTCAACCATCCAATGGACCAGGTGTATTTTGGAAAGATAAAATTGTGTCATTCTAAACAACTATACTATAGTTTAAGTTCATTTAAAATCACTGTTTCCTTTAAAAGATTTGACATAGAAGAAGTAAGAACAAGGCTGGCTAACACTAACTGTTAGAGCTAGCCTTCCTTATCAAGGTGTGCAACCTACCAGAAACTTTATTTTTTTTAAATTTTATTTTATTTTTGTCTTTTTGAGACAGGGTCTCACTATGCAGTTCAGGCTGGCCTTGAGCTCACTTTTGTAGCCCAGGCTGGTCTCGAACTCACAGCGATCCTCCTGCCCCAGCCTCCCGAGTGCTGGGATTACAGGAGTGCGCCACCACGCCCGGCGAACCTACCAGAAACTTATAATACTTTTCTTTTCTCTATTTGTAGGGAGAATACACAGAGCTATGAGTTTGAGACTGAGTTGTCAAGATTCAATAAGGTTAACAAGTTTGTACAAAACTTGTGCATTATCTCGAAACCTCTACTTGCTAAAGGAGAATTAAACAACTGGATAAGTAGAATCATTGTTATTTATATTAAAAATTAACCTATCTGTCCTCTCTTACAACGGTCTCTTTCCAAGTACAGGTACACGTAGAGTAAAGGGAAGAGGAGAAATATAAATCTTAGTAATCATGGGTATTAGTTGGTAAGTATTTCTTTGAAAGCTTTTCAGACTACATTTCAAGTAGTTCTCGGAAAAGTTATGTTACAGTAGCAAAAATACTTATACAGTTTACCTAGAGGTAAACTAGGCTTGAATATTGAATACAATTTTATTTGTTTTAACAAAAATGTTGAAATGATAGTTGTTTGTTTTTTGATAGTTATTTTCAAGTAGCAAAATTATGCTTCTGAAATTCAAGGTCATACACTTTTATATGTCCTCATCTAGTTATTATTGGTAATGATTGAAATTTCTGTGGGGAATATTTGTGAAACTTAAGAGCAAAATATAGCTGACACTGGTTCTGTGATACCCCAGGTCAGCATTTATGATCATGGCCTAACTGAATTCATTCCTGTCAGCATAGTGAATTTTATATTCAAGTTATAGGGACATTTACAATCCTATTGATTTTTTCAGATGTAAATAAAGTAAGAATTATGCTGGATTTATCCAGTACAAGTCAACTAAGGGCTTAAAGCATCATACACAGGCCAAATTTTTCCTCCTTTTATTCTTCATGCTCAATTAATTTCATTACAATACTAATATTGACATATACAGAGATTAATTATGTTCATAATTATTTCAATATATCATAACAAATAGAAAGAAAGATTAAATAAGTTATGTACTTAAGAAATGTTCTGTAATTACAGGAAAACAGTGTTAACTTTGTCACTAAACTTGTACATTGTACAATCCATTCTATATTATTTTTCAATTTTAAAACATTTTAAAGTTCTTTTCCTCTTTTCCAGTACTAGACACCATTGACAGGAGCTTTGAATGTTTTTTAAAAAGTACATGCTGATCTTAGATTTCCAAGAAGGTTAAATATAAATAAATCATAAAGCCAATGAAACATACAGGAAATGATTAGGCTGTATGATTATATCTAAATCTATAGTGTTTTAACAGTATGATTATGCAATTAACTAGAAAATGACACATTTTATTTTATGTGATTTAAGGCCTCAAAATTAATGTTCTTTTCACTCTGTAATGCTGTAGTTCTAAAGCAACGATGAAGACAACAAAGTCCTATTTGATAGTCTAGCCTTTCAACAAACAGCTCTTCTTCCTGTCTTTGATGTAGGAATGGTTTATTTAATCAATTATTAATCAAAGTTATGACATTCTTCTTATATATTTAGGTAAATCTAAAAGATGACTTTCCCGAACCTTATTGCTTAAATAAAAGTTTAAATAGAATGTGAAAACATTTGACTTTGACATAGCAGACGTGGGAGTGATTTAAGTACTAGAGATCCCACTGGTCTAAAATGGATACTTAGATGAAAAGGTGTGTGTGTGTGTGTGTGTGTGTGAGAGAGAGAGAGAGAGAGAGAGAGAGAGAGAGAGAGAGAGAGAGAGAGAGAGAGAGAGAGAGAGAGAGAGAGAGAAGTGATTTTTTGCAGTACTAGATGATGAGCACAAAATATCGAGAACGCTTTTGGTAACCTTCCGTCTGATAAAAAAAAAATTTAAAAAGCCAGTAGAGATCATTTGATCAGTGTTTTCTTTGCATAGGTGTTAAAGTTGACAGCAAACAGCTGAAAGACATAGCAGAGGGTACAAACTAGGCAGCTGGACACTTTGTGCATGGAGAATCTTGAGCAGTTGGTAACATTTGGCGGCTTAACATAGAAAAATATGACTGCTAGGGAAATCTCAGTTGCTGCTAATTAGCAGCAATGAACTGTGGGTAGGACAGTGGGTTTTAATGTGAGAAGATTTTTACAGTAACCACCACACTAAGTGGAGGAGATAGAAAGAAATGCTCCCTAGCTGACCCTTGTGGCAATCTAAGCAGCATATTGCAATAATCCTGTAAATTACTACACTTTCTTATACAGTAACTTGGAGTTAATTAGTAATTTAACATTCCTCTACACTATTAAATGTCTTTCTTGCATTATATTATGTTGTTTCATGGGCTTACCTTAAACACTAATGGGGTTTTGTTATATTTTCTCAAAACAATAGCAGTAAAATAAAACCGAGCCAGAAAATTAATTAGTTATCTTTTACCTTTGATTTACCTGTTATTAACAATTAAATGTGGTACACATTTCTAAAGTGGTTTCAGAGGTTATAGGAAGATGAATGTACTTCCGGAATATATTACAGTAGAAATGTGAATAAAAATGAGTAGTGTACATGCCTCAGGAAATCATGCCATGAGCATGTCTCGCACATCTATTAGAATAAAGTGGGGAGATAACTTGCAGACAGAAAAAACAGAGGAAGGATAGAAATAGAAAGGAAAAGCTATTTATCTGCACTCATTTATTTTAATAGAATTTTCACAAAGAAAAATATGTACTCTTTTTGAGCTTATGTGAATTGTAACACTGAGATAATAGATATATCATTTGTAAAAATGTGCATATTTCTACCTTTGTAGTTCATAAATGCTACAGGATTCTGTAGGCTACTATATGTGGGAACTGGTACTCAACAGTTTACGCAATATAGATTAATGCATGTGACAGTAACATGTAGATTGATAGGAAACTAAGTTGAAACAGTATAGTCAATGACATTATTCTGAATACTTAAACAGAATAAAGGAACTGTTTGTTACTTTAAAAATTCCATAACTAGCAACCTCTTTTTTTCTCCTATAATCCTAGTTTTTATATTGAAGGAAGTAGACAAGTACAACAGCACCACATTCATACTTTAGAATCTGTAAAGCAATTGAAATTCTAGTATATCTTGTATATTAAAGACAAAGGATGTATTTTATTTGGCATCTGAAAGATCAGTACGAACTCTAAAGTGAAATAATTTAGTAAAAACAGGGCTGTAGAAGAAGAAGAACTATGGAAATGTATGTGGAAAAGAATAGACATTTCCAAAAGATTTTGTCTCTTGGGGCTCCCTGTAAAAGACTCTCTGCTACCATTTAAAACCTCATCCTTTGCAGCTGGATTTGAACATTCCATAAAAAATTCATCCACACTTTAAGAGATTTCTGCTTTTCTGTCCTTTCTATTGTTAGACAAATTGAAGTATGCACTCAGAAGGAGAGTGGCAGTGAACTGCGAATTTATTTACTCATTCGATTCTAATATTGAGAAAATCTACTCGCTCTGTTCAAAGGGTAGAGCAACAATGCAAGTGGCATCAGGTCATCCAGCACTTCATAGCTACCTGTGAGATGGAATTGTTCTCCTTGCAGATAGGAAGTGACTGAAACCTCTTTTTCTCATCAATGTCTATTATGATTGATGGCTCTATGGTCACATTGAATATGCCCTTTTTAAATAATTCACAATGTCATCACCATAGTACTAGTATATAACTAGCCTGTTATTTTTACCTTTGTTCATTCACTATCAGAAGGTTAGATAAATTAAGTACTGTGATTTTGGTAGCATTATAAGCAACCAAAGTGGAATGTTTATAGCTCACAAGAAGTAAAGTACCAGTTTTATTATTATTTTTTTTATTACAAATACTGTCTCACTCAATAAATCCTAAAAGAAAATTCTCATAAAGCAAAAGCATTCATAGCACATTTTGACCTAAAAGTACACCTTGATATTAAGTCATAAGATTTCAATATGAAAAGCAGTCACACTATATCAAGAAAAATGGAATTTTATATAAATTATGATTATCAAAATCAATATAATGTTTAATGTCTGCAACTAATCCAAATTTATAATTCATTTCTAAGAATCTAATAGTCATACCGTTAAGCAAACACCTAAAAGGGGAAGTAAAAAGTGTTTATTTAAAATTAGAATGCTTAATATTGGGAATACACTTTATGAGAAATAATATATTGGCTGTTTCCTAAATTGATTAGAAATTCAGCACTAGTTATTAAAATTAATAATATATCTTTTTAATACAGAAAATTCTGTTATTAACACAAATTTTCTACAGACCAATTATAAAAATTCAAGGTATCAATCAAAAGAATTTATATTGCCCAAGTAGGCAGATTTTTAATATTATAACATTAAGGTTGAGATCAATAATAATTCAAAGGATTCAAAATTTTCTTCACAGATTGTAATTGCTTCAAATTTAAGATCAGAATATCTATTTTCTTAAAATTTAAATATCCTAAAAAAAGTTACATGCTTCACTATACAGGTCTTACTTTAACTTACCCTTAACCATCCAGCAGAAAACTTTAGGCATGCGACATAAAAAGTAAAGCTAGATTCATATTCTAAGCTACAAAAGGCTAAATCAACAGCTTCTGACAGTGCCAAGAACCCACTGCTGTTATAGAATATTGGGCTATGTATATAACTTCATTTCTTAGTTCAGTAAGAAGAAATTTTTGTACTAGTAGTGATTAGAAAAATTATCATGTCTGCATCCTATACTGTGAATAACTACTATGAAGACAACAATATGCATTTATTAGTTATCTTGTCTGTACTACTAATGTGTTTTGAAACTGCCTCATTGTTATTTTTTATTAAAAGTAATTAAAAAATAAAAAAATTCAAAATTAAATATCTTATACATATTTGACCTATGATAACATAAAAATTAGGATTTAAATATAGGAATAAAAGAATTCTATCTGTGTAGAAGTTAACCTTTTATTTTTATTCTAAGGTTCTTATTTTTATATTTGTATTATTTATTGACTTTATTACTTAATTCTATTTTTGAAAGCAATAATTTTAAAGTTGAAAAAATTTAATTGCAAATTCCTGAGAAAAGTTTCTATGCTACCTTATATAAACAAAGTCAAACTGATAGATAAGCACTTTCACAGGACCAATAATGTCTTAGTTAAGTGTACAGGGCTTCTATACCTTGACTCATTCAATAAATATTTATTGGTCACACATGATAGATATCAGGATTTTACGCTAATTTGAAACATATTGTTTCAGGAAAAGCAAAAAAAACAAAATGTTTTAAAGCTAAAGCTACTTCAGATCTTAATATGTATTTTTAAGAAAATAAAAGGAGGTGTTTTGTTAGAGAAATACTGGATAATCTTAAACGCTTTTTTGAACTGGGTGAGCAGGAAAATCCTTCCTGTGTGGGTGAAAGGAAGCTGAAATCAATGAGGAGCAGGAAGCTAAGGATGAAGATAATGACTGAGGCAACTGGATGATTTAGTTGCTGAAGACTTTTAGATGATTTTCGTAGCGCAATGGGAAGTCATTGGAAAACGCTGACCAGAAAAGAAGCACTTTTTGGCTTATGTTTACAAGGAAAGTTTATTGCTATGGAGAGTAGCATAATTTGTCTGTCAGTTGAGTGCTCTTTAAATTTTGATAGCTTCAGATGCTTTGATACTTGCGTGTATAGGGTGTGTTGGCATCAGTGAGAAAGATAAAAAAGAACCAAGCTAATGCAAAATGATTACACCTACTAATAACTCAGGATATCCTAGTACACTGGAATTATTTTTTACCTATGTTAGCTTAGTTAGCCTTATAAAACATATATAGTTGTTAATCATTTTACAGATAAATAATGAGGCAGAGACTTGTATAATTTCCCTAGAGCCTTGTAATCAGGTATGATATTAAATACATCTCTTTCTCTACACCTGGCAGATTAATCACATTTGAAGTTAAGAGGTAGAGTTTAAAAGCTCAAATAACTATAAAACTAACATGTATTTCTTAATTTATAATTTGACACATGCAACAAATAAAAACTCAATTTGTTATTAATGTCATATTTGTATAAACTGAGTGACTTGGGACTTCAATGATATATTAAAGAAGAAAAACAAAAAAGGTTACTTAAAAATAGAAGTATCTTTTTCTTAATTTCAGAGTTGTTTCTTGTATATAACAGTTGGGTTTAAAAATTAATTTAGGGGCTTGGGATTTGGCTCAGGGGTAGAATGCTTGCCTAGCAAGCTGGAATCCCTGGCTTTGGTCTTTGGCACCAAAAACAAAAAATAAACTTCCCCTAAAAATAAATTTTAAAAGCTTTTTTTTTTTTGTCTTTTTGAGACAGGGTCTCGCTATGCAGCCCAGGCTGGTCTTGAACTCGCACTTATCCTCCTGCCTCAGTCTCCCAAGTGCTGGAATTACCGGTGTGCGCCACCACGCCAGGCTCTAAAAGCTTTTTAAGTAACTGATAGATTGTTTCTCTTCATATCATTATTTCTTCAATTTTACCTAAGCATAATGTCAAAGTTTATGTGAATATTAAAAGCACAAAATAAATTCAAGATTTTAAAAAGCATGTATTAAAGAATGGACTAAGGAGATAGCTTAGCTATCTAAATGCCTACCTGGAAAGCACAGAGACCCAGTTTTGATCCTTGGCATGTGCTGGTCTTACACTGAGCTGACCACTGAAGCCAGGTGTGGTTGTGCATGCCTGTAATACCAGGAGTGGGGAAGCTGAGCCAGGAGCACCGCTTTGAATCCAAGATGCATGAGACCCCGTATCAAACACATAAATAAAAGGAAGCTGAGACTGGAGGATCACTATGAGTATGAGCTGTATAATGAAACTCTACCAAATATATAAATAAAAGATTGTCTAAAAGTATTTATTGTAGAAAAGGCTACTTTAATTCAAATAAGCATGTCTAACATTTTACTGAGTTTTATGATTTACAAATGAATATCAGAATTTCAAAATTAAGTATCTTTATTAAAAATCCTAAGAGATATAGTAAAAGATATTTAAAAGTAAAGTTTGGTTATGATAATTTCATAAAGCTTTATTCTTTTTTCATAAGAGGAAATCATATTAATTTTATAAAAATCATTTCCAGTAAGTCAAAGTGAAGAAAACTTTATCTTATTTTACAAGACTAGCATTGTCTGATATCAAAACTTGACAAAAATGTTACAAGTGAATAAACCATAAATCAATATTCCTCATTTACATAGACATACACACACTTAACAAAATTATAGTCAATCAATTTTTAAATGCTTAGCACAACTAAGCAGAAATCAAAGACTAGTTTGAGATTCCAAATTCTATTAAACTAATCTAGCAAATTAACAAAGTATATGAATGACCCAAAACTGTGAAATCATCTCAAAATTAGATGAATACATGAATATAATCAGCAGAAACTCTTGATAATAACTATTAGGACACTGGGAACAAAGGTGTATATATATATTTTTTTTTTACCTGAGAAAGAACGTCTTTAAAATCTTAAAACATGTTCTGCAATAGTGAAAATCTAAACATTTCTCCAAATACAAGACCAGAAACAAGGTTAAATTATTGCATCATATTCATTGTTTTAATTCATTGCTTCAAAAGTCCGATTTATTGAAATGTATTGAGAAAAATGTTTTAAATTCAGATTTACTGGAAAGGATTATATAAAATTTTATTTACTATATCATACATGATCTCACAAATGTGGAAAACCACATGAAATTCATAAAAACTATGCAAACAAGACAGTTGATTTAACAAGATTGCAATTAAAAATCCACATACAAAATGTCTATTTACTAGCAACAAATCATCAGACTTTGAGATTTGAAGATAATTCAAGGAAAAGATACACAAAATATACTCAGCGTTATCACTAGTATTAGGAAAATGCAAGTTATGTCATAATTTATTATCTTTATAAATTCTAGCAGTATTCAATCAAAAAACTACATTTGCTATGCTAATTTCCCTAAGGTTCGTTCAATACTTGATATTACAGAAAACAAACAAACAAACAAAAATCCCAGAACTCTGAAAGGTTGAGGTTGGAGGACTACAAGTAAGCGCAACATAGTAAGATGCTGTCTGAAAAAGAAAAGAAGAAAGAAAGAAGAAAGAAACAAAGAAACAAAGAAAGAAATAAAGAAATAAAGAAAGAAACAAAGAAAGAGAAAAAGGAGAGGGCTCTAATGATAGCTATTATGTAGCTATTGTCTTTTGCTGTAGTAGTACCAAATTCATTTGAAGTTCTTTTTTTCTTTTTTTTTTCTTGTTTTTCCTCACTCTTTTCCTGCTATTTGGAAACCTGGAATCAAAATGTTAGAAAGTCCTTTCCATATACCTTGAATCTCTTCCTTTTCTCTGAAGTAAGGATGGTGGTGAGAAAAAGACTAGAATGCCCATCTTCTGCCTGTCCACAGCAGCTATCACACCTTAGTACTATATGAACAATTGCACT
This sequence comes from Myocastor coypus, assembly GCA_004027025.1. Taxonomy (NCBI): domain Eukaryota; kingdom Metazoa; phylum Chordata; class Mammalia; order Rodentia; family Myocastoridae; genus Myocastor; species Myocastor coypus. The sequence continues at coordinate 133 of PVJA010020299.1, read as the reverse complement.
TTTGTTTGACAAAGTCCTGAAGATTCTTATGCACCTTGTAGTCCTGCTGTGTTTCCTTTCTTGCCTCTATTCTTTCCTGTCCCCTATTTTTCAAATGTGGTCCCTTTCCTTCCTGTCTGCTCTCTTTTCCTCT